>JARPMJ010007191.1:0-45205 GCA_033366665.1 Phoxinus dragarum | reverse complement strand
TGTGTATAAACGGTGGGGGTGATGGTTTCCCCTTGCATTATAAAGTAGCAGGCCAAGCTCTCTTGAGGGAAGTGCCTGTATCTGTCTGTCTCTGACTCTGGCCTGCAGCCTGGCTGCAAGGCTGGGGTCAGGGAACCATTTTCTTGCATGAATAAATTACTTTTCTTTTTAAATACAATTTGGATCTTGACGTCTCTTTGCCTGGGAATGCCGAGTTAGTAATTGTTTTTTGCCACAACAATTTGGTGTCAGAAGTGAGGATTCCGTGAGGAAAATTCTTCTCCTGGTCCTGAGACGGATTTGACGGAGTGAATCGCCCCGGTACCAGGTACTGGTCTCATACCTCGACGGTTTTGAGAAATAGAGCTCAACAGGTTACGAGGAGAGAGAGACAACTCCTGATTTCAGGGCCAGAGAAGAATCCTCACCGGAATCAGAAAGGATCCGTGGCAGTGCATTTCAGGTAAAAAGACAGCCAAATTATAATTTTTCTTCTCTTTTGTTGGGTGTAGATTGATATAGGCTAACTGTGAGTGAACCATATTGGCTGAGACTGTTTCTTTGGTTGCGAGTAGAGTTTTTAAGCGGGAAATTGACCTGAGGAAGTCAAGTCAATTTTCTGAAAACTAGCTCGTAGGTGGACGGAAGAGCCACACCGTGGACGGAAGAGCCACAGCTGATTAAGTAAGTGAACGGAAGAGTCACAACTGAATACAGAGCATATTTGCTAAAACCTGTCTGATTTTGGGTTAAGAAGTCAGATCTGTTCGAAGACGTTTGGACAGATTAGTAAGACGCGCGTCGAAAGTAAAAATCCAAGAGAGGAGATTCAGCCAAAGATGGGATCATCTGACAGTGAGCTAGATCATTTTACACACCAGTTTTTGTTAAAAAGAAGAAATTATGGCCAGAAAATGTATGCAAGAAATTGGGAGAACGGATAATTGTAACAAAAGGGTTTTTTGTGATCGTGTTCAGCATGTGTAAAACTGTGAACAGACAGAATTGTTGAACTGAAGAAGCAGGTAGAATAAAAGAAGAATTGTTGAATTGAAGAAAAAGAGAACAGATGTAGAAAGAAACTGAAATGTAGGGAAAGATAGAAAGAAAATAGAATGTTGTTGAGAGTTGTTGAACTGAATTGTTGGATTGCAGAAAAGAGAACAGATGTAAGAAGGAACATGGAATGTAGGGAAAGATTGAAGATAGAAGAAACATGGAATGTAGGGATTGATAGAATTCATGGAACAATTTATGAAAGCCTGTTAAGTCAAATTAAGTTGAAATGGGTATGAAAAGTGAGTTTTAGATAAAAATAAGGCATTGAGTATGATTAACAGGGATTAACATGAGGAATTAAGCAGAAGGGGCAACATTCTGTCAGTGTTAATTATGATGTGAATGTGCTTTATTGTATTAATGTTAGGAAAACAAGGATATTGAAGAATAGATCTCCATATGTTTATAACAGAGTTTATAAAAGATTTGATTGTGCAGGCTGCTATGAGAGATGTCTGTGTAATTTAGGGACTGAGATATGAATGATATTGTGATTTCTGTGAAACAGTCCTGATAAAATAATAGTGAGACAGAAGAGAGCAAATGCTGTAAACAGCTGAAGCTAACTGATTTGCAAATGATGCTTTTGTAAAAGTTTGATTCTGATTGTAAATAAACAATAAAAATAGACTGGTTCCAAACAAAGAAATGCCAAAATGATACAAATTTGAAGAAAGCTTCTGTGTTAACATGGATTAGAAAAAAAAAGAAAAAAAAAAATAGAGTAATGTTACTATGATTTGGCATTTGGCTATTATAATTAAATTTGCAACTGAGATTGCATTAGTAGCTCTGTTTTGCATTAGTGAATGGGGGATGTTTTTAAAAGCAGATAGTAAACAGAACAGTGTGACACAGACAAAGTGAAACAAATAGTTCGAAAGAGCCTTTTGAACTCTTTAGTATGGTTAACTTGTAAAGAAAAGACCATTGTCCTTAGGAAGACAGATGGGTTATTTAGCCTTTGAACTTTTAGTGTAGGTAATTATCTTCAGGAAAGATAGAGATTATTTAGCCACAAACAAAGAATTTTCAACCTCAGGGAAGTGAGGACAGTAAAACCCCCGAGAGTGAGGGGGAATTTAGAAGACTCAGGGGAATTTAGAATTGTATTTTATTTTATTCCAGTTAGATCTAGTTTACGGGAACTGAGATTGTAAAAGAATACAGAGAATGCTATTTTGATTGAATTTGCAACTGAGAGATTGTATTGTTGTTTGCTTTCCTGAATGGGACAGAACTACAAGTGTGGGTGAAATTCGGAGGCTGGCCGTGATCAAACAGTAAAGTGTTTTATTGTGGTCATTTAGCAGTAGGTTACATCTAAATGATGTGAGAGTGACGTGTATTAATGTAGTGTTAATGAAACGAAAAAACTTTTCTTAACTTCTTCAGACATTGTGTGGTGTTAAGCATGTTTATCTTCTGGAATGCATGTCTGTTTTCTTAAGGCTCGCTCATAGCAAAAACACATGCTACTGGGGGACTTTTAACACCTTAAGCCACGGGAAACTTTTCAGTCAGGAAGGCACGGATAATTTAGCCATAAAGGAAGACCCCTAGGTGTGAAAGACAATTTGGCCTAGGAGGGTTAGAGAGGGTAATCTATTACAGTTAGAGATGGTCGTATTAGAATAAACAGAAAATTACAGAGAGAAGATCTGAAGAAGGCTATAAAATGATTGTTTTTTAATGAAACGCTTAAAAAAGGTTCTAGATGATCATAATTGCAGATTGATAAACTCATAGAAGAGAAAATATGGAAGTAAGATATTAAAACTATGGTAATTTGAGAACATGACAACTAAAAATTTAGATGAAATTTGAAACGTTATTGGGACTCAATAATAATTATTTGTTCTCTAAAGAATCAAATAGGCTACGTAGAAGCAGTGTTGAGGGATTAACAGTTGCTAAAATGTAAAATGCGTAAAAAAGGCATTTGAATAAATAAAAGCTTGTTCGTATTGACTATGATAGAAAGAAGCTGATGTGTTGATTTTAAAAGATAAGCTTGTGATTCGCTGAAACAGTTTCAGTGCAACAGAGACTCATTCTGAGTAGGAATTTATAATGTCTAAATTCCCTATATGGCCAAAAGAAACTATAAAAAGTATGCTTGAATTGAAAATGCATTTAATTTATGGAAAAGATAACTCAAACTAGGCTAGTGTTAAAATATGATAGATAAAGTCTGAAGTTAGTTCATGAAAGTGCAAAATATTAGTCAGGAATGGCTCAAAAGTCTCTTCTCATTCAAAATGTCAGCTAAAAGCTGTTATCTGAGCATGTGTTGTAAATGTTAATGAGCTTTTTATAGTAAAGCACAGTGTTTCAGTTGAAAATAATAGGCACAGAGATATTTAAAGAAATAATGTTACAGGATCTTATAAATTTAGAGGACAATTTGTAAATGTTTTAGAAGTAAAACTGAATGACTTTAAAGAAGTCTTTAAAATAATACTGTTTTGATTTGTTTATTTTAGAACCAGTGACTTCTTTGTCTGATTTTAATTGCCTTAAGGGCAAGGAATTTAGACTAATGAAGGCCATTGGACATGACAAAGGGCCATTAGTACATGATGGTGGCTAAAAATAGAGACATATTTTGTAGATTCAAGGAAAAGTCTGAGTAACGAAGGAACTAATACATAAAATAAGTTATTGTAATGAATTTATTGTTACATTTTGTCTAAATTACAGTCTTAGAAGGCTGTTGAAAAGAGCATTTGTTTAGAGAAAGCAGCAGTCATGCGTGTTACGAAAGACTGCTTGAGGAAGGATTGACATGTTTTCTTTCTGTTATGGTCAGCTAAAAGAAAGCTGAAGCAAAGTAATGATACTGAACAAAACAAAAAACAACACAGCTGACGTTTGTAAAAGCAAATGAATAGACATGTTTTGAAAATGGTTAAGAGACCATGTAAAAATTAGGTAAAAGCTACAGCAAAATTTAAGTTTAAAATTTTGATTTAAATGTAAAAAAAATTTGGAGAAAAGATAAGAAACATGAACGGTTAATAGTCAGATGTGTGTGTTTGATGATCACTGCAGTTTATGTCTTGATAAGTGTGAGTTTAGGGATTAGGTAATGGAAGCTATTCATAGTCTGAATAGTGTGCATAGATGTGTCATTAAATTTGAGAGAAGTTGATAATTCTGAATCGGTTTGGTCATTTATGATAAAACAATAGATGACTTTAAGAAATGTTTTGAGAATTGAAACTGAGTTGAGAGTGAGGGCCATTTGCGTTTCGGGGTACTTTGATGGGAGGACGAGATTGTGGCTTGGAGTGAAAAATGCAACGTTTTGTTTGGGAGGCAGAGAAAGATGTCTGGAGGACAGTGTTTAGTTTAGTGAATCAAAACACAATTATGTTAATTTGATGCACAAGTAAGATGGTGCATCAAAAATGGGGAATAGTTTGTGATGGTTTGGGATTTCCCAAAGCCATCTGTGTTCCCAAAGCCATCGCACAGGTGGACAAAAGTGTGCTAACAAGAAATTTTTTCAACAGGAAACAGGGAAGATGCAGCAGCATAACAACAAAAGAATTAACTATTTGACATTTGTTTTTCTTTACAGAGGATGCAGACTTTGCCTATGGATGAATTTGACAAAATATCCTGGCTTATTATTGTGACAGAAAGGTGCGAAAACCTGCGCAGCACATAACTTAAAAATTTTCTTTTGCAGAATGTCAGGATGGATTGGATCAAACAGAATTGATTCTGTTCCAAATGTATAAATATTGTTTTGTTAACATGAGTGCTTTTTCAGGGGAAAAGGACTCTGAGTGCAAGAAATTATCTGGTGATAATGTTTCAGGTTGATGATTCCACAGGTCGAATCAAGAGGGACGACCGACTAGATAAGCATTCACTAACAAAATCACTTAAGGTCTTCGTTCGCAGGTGACAGCAGAAAGTAAATGTTTTATTCCAGTGGGGGTACGGTCATGATCTAAGGGAAAATCTTGTTAGAATCAGAAAATGATTGGAGAGTGTGAGACCTGAGGCCTGAGTCCAAACTTCTCACCTTAGACTAAACGAACAAACACATGCCAACACGAAGTATAAAGTGAGGGATCAAAGGCTTGTTCTAGTAACAGCCTCCATTACGTACGTTTATTTGATTGATTCAAACTAGGAACTAGGATTTGATGGGTGAAAATGTAGAAAATCTATTAATTAATGTGTAATAAGCAAACTAGGTATTGATTTGATGGGTGAAAATGTAGAAAATCTATTAATTGATGTGTAATAAGAAAAAAAAAAGACGGTCCATAATGGAAATATTAGAGTACATTTTGAAAAACTACATTGGTTAGAAGGATGAACACAATTATGCAGACGATTCGAGTAGCGGAAGTTACAGTGAAATGTATTAATTGAGTTAAGATATGTTTTTGTTTTGTTTTGTTTTTCTTTGTTTTTCTTTGATTTTCTTTTGTTTTTCTTTCTGAAGACGATGAAATGTAAAAAGGGTTAAAGGCAGCAATCATGCGTGTTACGAGATGACGTACAAGGACAGGATTTAAAATGAGGGGTTTTGTTATAATTTTTATTATTTTGTATGTTTATTCAAATCAACCAGGGGTGTTGAATTGATATGGTTTTCATACTATGACAATCTATACAATTTCTTGTTTATACTGGAGTGAACGCAGGTCTGATTTATCGGGAATGCGGTGACAGAGCTTACCAATTTAGCCCTGCTTCAGTTAATATTTAATTGCTTGATACTTGTTTGTTTTGTTTTTCTTTGGATTTACTTTATCACTTAAGTAATCATTTGTCTCACCAAGTTCTTTTAAAATGTATGTCAGTATTTCTCATTTTAACTGAAGTACAACTATTTGTATTATCATTAATGCTTTTGAAACTTTTCTGAAACTTATTTGATTTTTGTTTATTTGTATTTTGTCCATTTGACTTGCAACAATGTTTTCGGACATCAATTCAATTGAATCTCTGTGTTTGGTTACACTGAATATTTTGCTGATACTCTTCATGAAATGATGCTTCAAACTAGCAATTGTTGTTTTGTTGTAATGAAATTTATTTGAATGTTTCCTGAAACAGTGTAAGAACTTGTAAGATCTCCTTTTATCATTCCTTGGCAAAATTTATTTTTTAGTACATCAATTTAAGGGCTTTTTGCCGGAGACTAATTTCAATCTGACCATATCAATCCTCTGACCAATGACAAATGACATGTGTCTGTTTTTGCTGTTCATTGTGCTAGATGTTCTTTAATCACAGGATCCCTGCAACCCAGTTCACATTCTGTGCCCTCCTCGGAAAGAGGAGCCAGCGTTTGTTCCAAGATTCAGTGCCTGTTCTTGTGCAGGTATTCGATGGATGATTTGCATAACGGTGCAACCCAATTTGATAGAGCCTACTCCTGCAGGGCTGGATGGTGAACAAAGACTGAACAACTGACAAACTGTTAGTGAAACAAGCTTGGACGAAAAGTCTGAAGATGAAACTGTACAAAACAGAAAGATGGACTGTGTCACCTTTGGACTCCGTGTGTGGCCAACGGGACCAATGGGGAATTGTAGGATTGAAAATAATCCAAGATATTTGAAATGAACAAAGACATCTGCTTTACTGTTTTTGACAACCTATTTCCATAATGACCATTTGGAGTCTGTAAAGGCACCGAGGTGCTGATCAAGGCCTGTAGGCCTAAGATGTGTGTATTTTGGAGGTATGCAATCGTCCCACCTTTGGTACAATGAGGGAAGTTGTAATTATCTGATTGGTCAGTTTTGAATGTGTCACATTTGGGTTTTAGTCACTTGGTCAAGGAAGGGATAAAAGGAAGATTTAAATGAAAGGTATAAATATGATGAAAATTACTTAAAATTGTTGCGTTTATTTGGTTATCAGATAATGATAAAAAGGGAGAATTTGTAATGGCATTTTTAATCTTTCCTAATGATTTAACAGATTAATGCTGTATGTTCTCTGTCTGTATTCTGAGTTTTTCTGATGTAACGTTGGTTCAGCTGGAGATGGAGGTGTGAGGCCGAGAATGATCTGTATCTTAAGTTCCCATGCTGGGGGAAGCTGTTCCTGCTTGTGTATAAACGGTGGGGGTGATGGTTTCCCCTTGCATTATAAAGTAGCAGGCCAAGCTCTCTTGAGGGGAAGTGCCTGTATCTGTCTGTCTCTGACTCTGGCCTGCAGCCTGGCTGCAAGGCTGGGGTCAGGGAACCATTTTCTTGCATGAATAAATTACTTTTCTTTTTAAATACAATTTGGATCTTGACGTCTCTTTGCCTGGGAATGCTGAGTTTAGTAATTGTTTTTGCCACAACAGCACCGTTTAGCTTCTAGGTCTTCAATGACAATTGTATTGAGATATGTGAAGTGTTTGTCATTGTTTTCGGAGTTGTCTTAAAGAATAGAGTAATACCTCGTAGTAACGTAACTGCATTTTATTTTTTTTATTTTTGTAAAAACGTTATGTTTATGCATCGGGCTAACGCAAACAAAGACTGATTGTGCTTTTACAATATGAACTCTGGGCTATGCTCGCCAACATAACATTACATTCTTTATCTTATTTTTAGTTTTTTACTACAAACTACAAAGCAGTGGACTATAATCATTATTATAATACAATTTAATTGATAAAGCATCATTGTACTCCGTGTTAAACAATAAGTATTATCTCTGTAAACACTGCTGGGTCATCTGACCAATCAACGCAGATTAGCGTCGCGCAGAGGAGGGGTTTGAAAAACGAGTCGTTGAACGAATCATTTGGGAGTCGGTGAGCAAATCAGGTAAAAATAAATGCATATTATACGACAACAAAAGTGTTTTTTGTCATTGCATGCACGTAAACCTGTTGTTGGGGACTCCCTAAACAACATTAGGAACATTTTAAATGTCATAATAGGTGCCCTTTAAAACACATTTATAAATATAAAAACATCATAAAATATAGCAATAAAATAACTAGGGATGCACCGATCATGATTTTTTACAAGCAAATGAACCGATACAGATTTTTCTCTTAGTTTGAGCAACAGACAAAGAATAAAATTATGTTTATTAGCTTGCTAACAGGCCTAAGAACATCTGTACACATCTGAACTAAGAGGCAACAACTGCATTTTAAATTAGATTGTATAGTTTCTAGATTTAAAGCAAAAATCTGAATGGTCTGACTACAGCTTTGTGAAATCATGCTACACAAGACAAAACCAAGATGTGTAAGTTCATAAGTCGACAGCATTGCTGAGTATTTTCTGCTTAAAACTGCAGTGAACCAAAGACAGTCTCAAAAACACGGTGTGAAATCGCTGGTGTTTCTGACGTCACACACTACCTTGACCAATCAGATCAACGTGTGATCGTCCACCAGTGGATCTCTGAGTGAGTGAGTGAGTGGAGGCGGGGCTCATTTGCATATTCATAGAACCACGAATACTAAATGAGGCAAGGGTGTCGAGTTACAGTCAAGATATGCTTTTTTTTCAAGGAAAAAACTTTTAAATATCTCATTTGTGATCAAAGATGAGCTTTAAGGGATAACATTATTGACTACAGGGGGACTTTAAATAGGTGAATATATGTATATTTAGCAAGTATAATTTAAATTTAAATAATTAAAAAAATTATAGTTTTTTATATATATATAATAAACAAGCTTCATGGGATTGTAGTTCAGCCTCACTAAAGCCACTAGGTCTGTCTTTTTGTACGTTTTCAAAGTTTGTAATTTTGTGGTTCTCATTGCTGGATGGTTTGGTTCATGGCTTATAAAGGGGGCGGGCCCTAATGCACTCTCCAGTGCAGATAAACAGCCACGTGGCCCAGAATGCACCGCTTCACACGCCTCACCTGCACCGTGATGAGCTTCCTCTCTCGGGGTCTGCCGTCGGGCCACTCCTCCCCGAAACACAGGTGTATGTCGTACAGCGGCGGTTCAGAAGAGGACTGACTCCGCTGGTGAGTGATGACCCCTGCGCACACACACAACAGCATCACAAACACCTTCACGCTTCACACACACAGGGTTCGTACAGATACTGTAGAGAAAAAATCCAGGACTTTAAAGCACTACTTTTTTGGTTTTCAAGGACTACAATCAGAGATCGCACTTATCAAACAATAGCTTTAGGATTTAAGGATTTTTAAAACGCAAATGACAGAAACAAGATATCCAAAATACAACGTATTTAAGAATATATATTAAATACGTTTATAATGGCTGCTATTGTTCAATAAATTCTATTTTATATTATAATGATGGAGTACTTAGTATCGAGGAAAGGTCAGACGGGCTGCAGTGTTAACTCTGCGTGAAAAGATTGCATTCATGTTTTTTTTTTTATATACGTTGTATTTAAATAAATCAAACACTTTTCCAGTGCCTCTTCATGAACATGGCTGTTTCCAAGGGTTTTCCAGGACTTCAACTCTAAAAAGTACTTTAAGCAACAGTGATGCGTGGGTTGATCCAAAATGAGCCTGCGATCATCCAAGGATACAAGGATAACTTACGAGTTATCCAAAAATATTTTGAATGATATTCGGGTCGCGGTCGGTCGGGTCGTTTGGAATAAAGATGCCAATTAAACCTTTATAATTTATATAGTACTAGACAATTTTCTGTGAAATACACAGGCCTACACTTTATAGTCTGAATAACTGGTGCGAGGATGACGCACGAGCTCATCAGAGATGAAAGTGGGAAATCCTTATTTACCTGAATGTTGAGCGCGTTATTAACTTTTGAATAAAACCTGACGCGGGACATAATGCCGATTTCCCAACACGTTGAACTGAGCAATGCCATTGTGCCATTTTAATACTTTTAAACGCATATAGCTCAGTAATGTCAGTTTTATGTATTTTCTGAGAGGGGGCGGGGGGATTTTTGTTGGGAAAGTCGGGGGAGAGACGCACACTTCGATTAGACTGGATACACACATGCAGCATCTTAATTGTTAAGAAAATGAAATGAAATAAATGAATAAATCAAGCCTTTATTACATAGCTAACACTAGGCGATATCATACAGCATTCAGAAAAATGCTGCGCCCCTAGTTCCTCCGTCTATGGCCCATGACGCTACTATGAGCATTTACTAGATACTTTAAAAAAATGCGGGTCAGGAAGCGGGTCGGGTACAATATATATATATATTTTTTTTTTTTGAAATGTAAAATTTAAATAATTTTATGATTTTGTAAAATAACCACACCTTTATTTCAAGTAACACAAAAATTTGACAGAAAAAAGGCCTATATTAAAATAATATTAATATCAATATATTATTCTTCATTCAGTTCTATGCAGCAGAATCAGATTGAACAGGTTTATTTTTTGACCTATTATCAAAATAAAGTATTCCTACAAATTATTATCAGAGTATGTGAGCAGAGAGCGGATCAGTGAACAAGAGTAGCGTCATTTTACCAGCGTTGCACGACCACACACACACACACACACACACACACACACACACACGGGCTATTGCAAACAGAAACGAGAGCAGAGCAGAGTGAAACCTGACCGCTGAACACGGAGGGCAGGACGGCGTATTTCTGTCTTTTTTCTCTTT
This sequence comes from Phoxinus dragarum, assembly GCA_033366665.1. Taxonomy (NCBI): domain Eukaryota; kingdom Metazoa; phylum Chordata; class Actinopteri; order Cypriniformes; family Leuciscidae; genus Phoxinus; species Phoxinus dragarum. The sequence continues at coordinate 34,557 of JARPMJ010007191.1, read as the reverse complement.
CGGACAAAAAAACTAAAAATGGCATTTTAAGCCGCTAATTTTGGGCAGCTGAAACCCCGCTGCATCCCTGACCCCAGTGTGGAGCGCCTCACCGCTGAGGAAGGACTCCAGGCAGAAGAGCTTGACCTTGTGCTGGCGCTCGATGAGGTTGGGAGCGTTGGGATTGGGCGCGCAGGGCCCGGACCAGTACACCTTACACTGGCACAGGCGAATGGCGTAGATGTCGTGGCCGTTGACCTCCAGGATGAGCCCGCGGTCCATGACGTCCAGCAGCCGGCTGGTGAACACGCGCTGCTTGTCGTTGGTGATGTGTTCGGTGGGGGGGAAGCGCACCTGCTCCAGGCTCACCGGCCCGAACAGCTCCTCCTGGTTCACGATCGGCCCCAGGTCCCCGTAGAAGAGCCGGCAGCCCTGAGGGTTGCTCACGATCACCGGCGGACACACCTCCTTACCGCGGTAATAAAACTGCACCTCCAGATCCGTCACTGCCACACACACACACACACACACACACAGTGCATGATGGGTGTGATATGAGGATCAGGGGTATTGTTGTTAACTACAACTCAAACATTTCTGTTGATAGAAATAAAGCTGAAAACATAATCTGAGGGGGTGTGAGTGAGCGAGTGTGTGTTTTATAACGTGTGTAAGACAGAGTGTGTAACGTGTGTGTGCGAGTAGATAGTGAGTGTGAGAGTGGGTAATGTGTGAGTGTGTTACAAAGTTTAACGTGTGTGTGTGTGTGTGTGTGTGTGTGTGAGTGAGTGAGTGAGTGAAACATGTTTTTGTAATGTGTGTGAGTATAACGTGTATTTGTGTAATGTGTGTGAGTGAGGGAGTGTAACGTGTGTTTGTGTAATGTGTGTGAGTGAGGGAGACGTGTTTGTGTAACATGCGTTTGTGTAATGTGTGTGTGAGTGTGAGAGAGAGAGAGTGTTACGTGTGTTAGTGTAACGTGAGTGTAACATCTGTGTGTGTGTGTGTGTGTGTGTGTGTGAGTGAGTGTAACGCGTTTGTGAGAGAGAGAGACATCTGTGTGTTAGCGTAATGTGTTACAACGTGAGTGAGTGAAACATGTTTGTGTAAACGTGTGGTAGTGTATTGTGTGTGTAAGAGAGAGTGTAAGGAGTTTGTCTGTGGGTATGAGAGTGTAAACGTGTGTTAGTGTAACGTGTGTGTGTGTGAGAGAGTGTAACGTGTGTGTGTGAGAGAGAGTGTAACGTGAGTTAGTGTAATGTGTGTGAGAGTGTAACGTGTGTGTGTGTGTGTGAGAGAGAGTGTAACGTGTGTGTGTGTGTGAGAGAGTGTAACGTGAGTTAGTGTAATGTGTGTGAGAGAGTGTAACGTGAGTTAGTGTAATGTGTGTGAGAGAGTGTAACGTGAGTTAGTGTAATGTGTGTGAGAGAGTGTAACGTGAGTTAGTGTAATGTGTGTGAGAGAGTGTAACGTGAGTTAGTGTAATGTGTGTGAGAGAGTGTAACGTGTTTGTCTGTGGGTATGTGAGTGTAACATGTTAGTGTTGTGTGTGTGAGAGAGAGTGTAAACGTGCGTTAGTGTAACGTGTGTCTGTGGGTATGTGAGTGTAATCGTGTGTGTGTGTGGGTGTGTGAAAGTGTAACATGTTAGTGTAACATCTGAGTGTGTGCACGCGAGTATGCGTTACAACGTGTGTGTGTGTGTGCGCGTGTGTAGTTACTGGGCAGAGAGCTGATCCAGGTCTCCGGGGTGGCGAACATGCCGTCGAAGGCCGCGGGCGTCTGGAGAGTGTGTGTGTGAGTGTGTGTGTGGGAGCGTGTGTAACGTGTGTGTGGGAGCGTGTGTATAGTTACTGGGCAGAGAGCTGATCCAGGTCTCCGGGGTGGCGAACATGCCGTCGAAGGCCGAGGGCGTCTGGAGAGTGTGTGTGTGAGTGTGTGTGTGTGTGTGCGCGCGTGTGTAACGTGTGTGTGCGCGCGTGTGTAACGTGTGTGTAGTTACTGGGCAGAGAGCTGATCCAGGTCTCCGGGGTGGCGAACATGCCGTCGAAGGCCGAGGGCGTCTGTATCTCCGGCTGCATCTCCACGTCCAGCGGCTCCTTCTTCGGCCACACCTCGGCGGGGGGAGGGGGGGGAGGGCAGCTGGCCGGCGCCATCGGGGACACGGACCCGGGAGGAGTCCAGACCGGACTCACGCCTGCGCACGGACACATCACAGTCAGACAACACAACGTCACATTAAATACAGCAACACTTAAAGCTGCAGTCTGTAAGAATGACTAGTGGTGGAAAGAGGTACTGCAGTCAAATCAACATATCAGAGATCCCGCCCCGCCTCCTCAGACTCGACGCTCACACGGGTCGCCAGTTTGAGACACGCAACAGGAACGAGTGGACAATGAAGATTGGCAACGTGCAGTATCACAGACCAAAGCAATAACAAACATTCGAGTCTAGAAACACACATTTCAAAGTAACTGGGTGTAGAAGTGTTTCTCAGAGAAACGAGTATGTGAACTTCCTATTGTTCTAGTATTGTTTTCTCAATATATGCAAACATATAGTATTTTTATGCTTTAGTAGAGTGAAAAAGTCACATACAGCACCTTTAAAGGGGTCATCGGATGCCTATTTTCCACAAGTGTGTGTGATTCTTCAGGGTGTTCATGTAATGTTTGTAACATACTTTGGTTAAAGTTCCTCAATGGTTGTGTAAAACAAGTTAAACAACACCCTTCACCTCCTCAGAAACAGCTCTGTTCACAGCGACCCGTTCCGGTGCATGTCTCTTTAAATGATAATGAGCAACTGCTCTTCCGTGAGGCGTCGACACAAGACACTAAAGTGATGCCTTGGCGGAAATATGCTAATACAGGAAATATGCAAATACGGGATATATGCTAATACAGGAAATATGCAAATACGGGATATATGCTAATACAGGAAATATGCAAATACGGGATATATACTAATACAGGAAATATGCAAATACGGGAAATATGCTAATACAGGAAATATGCTAATACGGAAAATATGCTAATATGGGAAATATGCTAATACAGGAAATATACTAATACGGAAAATATACTAATACAGAAAATATGCTAATACAGGACAGTCCGTCGGCAGTTGTGGGTCGGAGAATGAGCATTATGACTTCATATTGCTCAGAAAATCCAAACACTTGAATATGGGAAATATGCTAATAAGGGAAATATACTAATACGGGAAATATGCTAATACAGGAAATATGTTAATATGAGAAATATGTGAATACGGAAAATATTTGAGTACAGGAAATATGCTAATACAGAAAATATGCTAATTCAGGAAATATGCTAATACAGGACAGTCCGTCGGCAATTGTGGGCGGAGAATGAGCATTATGACATCATATTGCTCAGATAATCCAAACATGATTATTGATTATTGAGAGTGTTTCGGCTATTTGAGGATTTAAAAAAAAAGGAGTGAATAGATTGTTTTCACTGTATGGTGGTTGTGTCCACACACTGTAAAGACACATTTATACGCATTAGAGAAGAGAATTTTGCATCCGATGACCCCTTCACACCAACAGCTGTAAAGAGTTTGAGACGGGTTTCTCCCAGTACCGTGAGGTGGATATGGAGGAGGAGGTTCAGGAGTGTCGGGGATGTCGTCTTCCTCGCCGTCGGTCTCATACGTGGTCACTGAACCTGAGACACACAGAGTTCACCAAACACTTGCATGCATACTTTTATTTCTTAATAATAATAATATAAAAAACATTTTTTAAAGACAAGACAACACTTATGCATTTTTCCTCTACAAAAGAGGAAATTTGTCAATATTCATACAATATTCAAAACATGCCAGGTTTATTAGGCAAATATGATTTATGGAATAGGAAGTTGCATGAATATGTATGCCTGAAAAGTGTGTGTGTGTGTGTGTGTGTGTGTGTGTGTGTGTTACCTGGGTTACTGATGGTCTGTGGAATATCACACACGTCGTAGATCTTCAGCGGGTTCATGGGAACCTCTTTGGTCCCGTCGTAGATGAGGTTAAACTCGCGGCTCTTGTTCAGCGCGCATCTCAGCTGAGCTTTCCATTTAGCCGGATCCGGCTCGTCCACGCCTTCCTGATACTTCCCGGTCTCTACAGCCCAGGCCTGGCAAACACACACACGCATCAGTCCCGGCAAACGCGCACACATCAGTGTTGGCAAACACTGTGCCGGCAAACACGCACGCATCGGCTCCAGCAAACGCGCACGCATCAGTGTTGGCAAACACTGTCCCGGCAAAAACAGTCCTGGCAAACGCGCACGCATCAGTGTTGGCAAACACTGTCCCGGCAAACACGCACGCATCGGTCCCGGCAAACACGCACGCATCGGTCCCGGGCAAACACGCACGCATCGGTCCCGGGCAAACACGCACGCATCGACCCCGGCAAACACGCACGCATCGGTCCCGGGCAAACACGCACGCATCGGTCCCGGGCAAACACGCACGCATCGGTCCCGGGCAAACACGCACGCATCGACCCCGGCAAACACGCACGCATCGGTCCCGGGCAAACACGCACGCATCGGTCCCGGGCAAACACGCACGCATCGGTCCCGGGCAAACACGCACGCATCGACCCCGGCAAACACGCACGCATCGGTCCCGGCAAACACGCACGCATCGGTCCCGGGCAAACACGCACGCATCGACCCCGGCAAACACGCACGCATCGGTCCCGGCAAACACGCACGCATCGGTCCCGGGCAAACACGCACGCATCGACCCCGGCAAACACGCACGCATCGGTCCCGGGCAAACACGCACGCATCGGTCCCGGGCAAACACGCACGCATCGGTCCCGGGCAAACACGCACGCATCGGTCCCGGCAAACACGCACGCATCGACCCCGGCAAACACGCACGCATCGACCCCGGCAAACACGCACGCATCGGTCCCGGGCAAACACGCACGCATCGGTCCCGGCAAACACGCACGCATCGGTCCCGGCAAACACGCACGCATCGGTCCCGGCAAACACGCACGCATCGGTCCCGGGCAAACACGCACGCATCGGTCCCGGGCAAACACGCACGCATCGGTCCCGGGCAAACACGCACGCATCGGTCCCGGCAAACACGCACGCATCGGTCCCGGGCAAACACGCACGCATCGGTCCCGGCAAACACGCACGCATCGACCCCGGCAAACACGCACGCATCGGTCCCGGCAAACACGCACGCATCGGTCCCGGGCAAACACGCACGCATCGGTCCCGGGCAAACACGCACGCATCGGTCCCGGCAAACACGCACGCATCGGTCCCGGCAAACACGCACGCATCGGTCCCGGGCAAACACGCACGCATCGGTCCCGGGCAAACACGCACGCATCGGTCCCGGGCAAACACGCACGCATCGGTCCCGGCAAACACGCACGCATCGGTCCCGGGCAAACACGCACGCATCGGTCCCGGGCAAACACGCACGCATCGACCCCGGCAAACACGCACGCATCGGTCCCGGCAAACACGCACGCATCGACCCCGGCAAACACGCACGCATCGGTCCCGGCAAACACGCACGCATCGGTCCCGGGCAAACACGCACGCATCGGTCCCGGGCAAACACGCACGCATCGGTCCCGGGCAAACACGCACGCATCGGTCCCGGGCAAACACGCACGCATCGACCCCGGCAAACACGCACGCATTGGTCCCGGCAAACACGCACGCATCGGTCCCGGGCAAACACGCACGCATCGGTCCCGGCAAACACGCACGCATCGGTCCCGGCAAACACGCACGCATCGGTCCCGGGCAAACACGCACGCATCGGTCCCGGGCAAACACGCACGCATCGGTCCCGGCAAACACGCACGCATCGGTCCCGGCAAACACGCACGCATCGGTCCCGGCAAACACGCACGCATCGGTCCCGGCAAACACGCACGCATCGACCCCGGCAAACACGCACGCATCGGTCCCGGGCAAACACGCACGCATCGGTCCCGGGCAAACACGCACGCATCGGTCCCGGCAAACACGCACGCATCGACCCCGGCAAACACGCACGCATCGACCCCGGCAAACACGCACGCATCGGTCCCGGGCAAACACGCACGCATCGGTCCCGGCAAACACGCACGCATCGGTCCCGGCAAACACGCACGCATCGGTCCCGGCAAACACGCACGCATCGGTCCCGGGCAAACACGCACGCATCGGTCCCGGGCAAACACGCACGCATCGGTCCCGGGCAAACACGCACGCATCGGTCCCGGCAAACACGCACGCATCGGTCCCGGGCAAACACGCACGCATCGGTCCCGGCAAACACGCACGCATCGACCCCGGCAAACACGCACGCATCGGTCCCGGCAAACACACACGCACGCATCGGTCCCGGGCAAACACGCACGCATCGGTCCCGGGCAAACACGCACGCATCGGTCCCGGCAAACACGCACGCATCGGTCCCGGCAAACACGCACGCATCGGTCCCGGGCAAACACGCACGCATCGGTCCCGGGCAAACACGCACGCATCGGTCCCGGGCAAACACGCACGCATCGGTCCCGGGCAAACACGCACGCATCGGTCCCGGCAAACACGCACGCATCGGTCCCGGCAAACACGCACGCATCGGTCCCGGGCAAACACGCACGCATCGGTCCCGGCAAACACGCACGCATCGGTCCCGGGCAAACACGCACGCATCGGTCCCGGCAAACACGCACGCATCGGTCCCGGGCAAACACGCACGCATCGGTCCCGGCAAACACGCACGCATCGGTCCCGGGCAAACACGCACGCATCGGTCCCGGCAAACACGCACGCATCGGTCCCGGCAAACACGCACGCATCGGTCCCGGGCAAACACGCACGCATCGGTCCCGGGCAAACACGCACGCATCGGTCCTGGCAAACACGCACGCATCGGTCCCGGCAAACACGCACGCATCGGTCCCGGCAAACACGCACGCATCGGTCCCGGCAAACACGCACGCATCGGTCCCCATAGTAACTCGCGCTCCGCGGCCAACCTGGTGCGGGTCAGCTGATGTTCCAGGTAAGAGATCTCAAACCGAACTTGGACCAATCAGCTGTCAGCAAAGTGTCACATGGCTGATGCGGTAAAGTCACTCCCCCTGTTTCTACTCCACATTAAAGATCGCTACACAGCAAATGATTTTAAAGACAAAATCATCAGTCTTTTAGTAATGCTTATTTAGAATAATAATTTTGTATGATTTAGATATTATGTCATTATTATGCCCTTAATCGATCACACAAGTACAATTTTAGTTTATCAATTATTTTTACGCACAGTTTAAATGAATAAATATATAAAGGTAATATAAACTCGCTTTAGAATCAATATATGAAGCTATAAAATGACTATATGAGCTTATGTTCAATTCTCTCTATACCTTTATCAACTGTATAAACTTCACAACTTTTTCTTGCACTGATATAGAAAGACTTTTTATTTTAGTTGTCCTCTTTCATAGACAGATATTTTCTTCTTGCTGTGTAAATGTGCAGTTTCTCTGTTTCTCTGCATGTGATTGGCTGTTGGCTACTGATGTCACTCCTAAACTCAGTATAAAGCCTGAGTTGACCGAGAGAGTTGATGATCCTGGTACCAACAAAGCCTGGTGTAATTGGCTTAGTTTTGCCAACTCGAAACTAATCCTGTAACCCTGAGTTTGTTCAACTGCCATCATGGTACAGGCCCCCGATCCCGGGCCTCAGGATCCCCGACACTCACCTTAAAGATGGTGTTTTCCTCCTCCTGCTGGGGTGTGTGACGCGTGGCGTGTTTCCACGGGATCTGGAAGCGTTTGGCCTCGCGGTCGAGCCACACCAGACCGGGAAACGTCCCGTTCTCCACCTGAGACACCAGCCAGGGCTTGAGCCGGACCCGGCGCGGGTGAGACGACATGACCAGCTTCTGGAAAACACACAGCAATGATCAAACTGACCCTCATATCCTGCAGAATAAACCACAGCCTGTGAATTTAACACAGAAACACTTTTCAATTGCTTCAGTTCATTTATTTTGTCTGGAATTTACTCTTAAATTTTCATTCATTTTCTTGATTATTTTGTGTATGTGACTTCTAAACAGTGTTAAACAAGTTTGATAGATGTAAAACATATAACAGGTCATATAGTAAATTTAATAACAATAATAATAATAAAAACATTATTATCATTAGCCTAAACAACATTTTAATTGATGGGAGTTTCATTGAATATTTAATTTGACTGAAAACAAGGGCCAGATCAGCTTATATTAATAATTATTTATCACGACCATTTGCGATTTATTAATATAATCATATAATCAGAAATAAGCGTCAGATAAACAACCGATGAAGAGCCGGTGACTTTGATATTCGATGCTAACTTAAATCACGAAAACTTTCTTCGACAGCGATCGATACACTTAAATGCCTATAGTAGAGCATATTTGAGCGCATTATACTGTTTGAATTAGAGTAAAAAGCCTGTAAATATTACATATAAATGTGATATAAATGTTAATGAGTCTCACCTGAGGGTTTCAGGAAGCGTCAAACAGGAAAGAAAACACCAATCCTGCGGCCTTTACCGCCAAAACGAGCCGGTTTATGAATAAACGTGGTTAAAGTTAAAGAGTATCGGTCATAAACCGGATAATGCGGACACACACTCGCAGTGTGTCCGCGTGAAACTGTGTGAAGCGCGTTTCGTGTGTGTGTGTGTATGTATGAATCTCTGCTCGAGAGTTTCAACGTCAGTCGAAACTCAGGTAGAGCGTTGACGTCACGCGTATTTCGGTGACTCACGCGCACACACACACGGGCGCGCGCACACATGAATGAAAACACACACACACAGGCCTACAGTTCGTTAGCCTCTAATTACCTAAGTCATTTCTTGGGCAATATGACTTGGGCAATTATGCTACGAGGTTAACGAGTTATATCCTAGTGGGAATCATCATTCATTCACATTCCTTGTTCTTAATGAATTATTATTATGTTTATATTTGAGATTTTACTCAGTTAAATAGTCAATAATAGGCAAAGTAATTATAATTTTAGTGAACAATACTAAATACATTGGAGAGGAAGCTAGTGTCAAATTATGTGACCCTATAGGCGCTGAGGGTAGGGTTAGGGTTAGGAGTAGGAGTAGGTCGGATTATCGGGACTCAAACTCGGGTCGCTCACTCAGTCAAAACATATGGCAAGCCGTTTTAGCTTTTATTCATTTCCAGGATATGAATTCTTGATATCAACAATTACATTTTCACTAGTTAAAATTAAAGTTATTGATATCAGGAATTAGATTTATACTGGTAACAATGGCCATTTTTGATATCAGGAATTACATTTCCACTAGTAACAATGCTAATTCTTGATATCAACAATTAAATTTTTACTAGTTAAAATGTTAATTCTAGATATCAAGAATTTTATTTTTGATATCAAGAATTTAATTATTGATATCTGTAATTGTATTTTCACTAGTGAAATGTCACCATAGGCTGCCATTCAAAATCAATTGTTGATATCAAGAATTGATTTCTTACTAGTTGAAATGCAGTTTCACATATCAGAAATACAATTCTTACTAGTAAAAACCTTTATTTTTGATATCAAGAATTCAGTTGTCACTAGTTGAAATGTCTATTCTTGATCAACAATTGAATTGCCACTAGTAACAATGTTCATTTTTGATATCAATAATTCCATTTTCACTAGTGACAATGTTAATTTCTGATATCATGAATGTGATTGTTACTAGTAAGAAAGCCATTTTAGATATCTGAAATAATATTGATATCAGAAATACATTTTCAGATATCAAAAATGAAAAATGTTACTAGTAGCAATTAAATTGTTGATATCAAGAATAGACATTTCAACTAGTGACAATTGAATTATTGATATCAGTAATTCACATTTTTACTAGTAACAATGTAATTATTGATATCAAAAATTATATTTCTACTAGTAAGAAATCAATTCTTGATATCAACAATTGATTTTGAATGGCAGCCTATGGTGACATTTCACTAGTGAAAATATAATTACAGATATCAACAATTACAATTTTGATATCAAGAATTCAATTGTTGATATCAAGAATTAAATTGTTGATATCAAGAATTAAATTGTTGATATCAACAATTACATTTTTGATATCAAAAAATATAATTCTTGATATCAAAAATGTAATTGTTGATATCAAGAATTCATATCCTGGAAATGAATAAAAGCTAAAACGGCTTGCCATAAAAACAGGGTGTTAGAGCATTACACATAATACTTTCTAAAAAAAAAAAAAAGATTTCTCACCACATTAATATATAACCACAGTCTTTTTGACGTAACGCCTCTTCTGCACACAGATTTATCCACATATAAAGACTAGAGAGAGCGGGTCAGTCGTTCTTGAGATGGGTTCGTCAGTAAATCTCTTGAATTTCCTTTTAGTTTTTTCAACAACTGGGCCAAAGTTCAGTCTGCATCTTATCATCTTTACACATATTGATACACTAGGTCACATGTGACTGAACTGGAATATCCTAAAGAGAGGGTGGGGGGTTACGAGAGGTTACGAGCACTTATAAGTAGATAAATAAAGAGCAAACCCGAGCAACTCCTTATTACAATAAACTGAAATACCTGGTTTAAGGAACAGTTGGGATTATTGTAAAGAGTTCTTATAAATATGCAGAATGGATCACCAAACCCAAGATTTTTGAGAGATAGAAAAAGAAACGTTGTAGAAGTTTTGTAAAAATCAACAAAGAGAATTAAACTGTCATCAAGTCGAACTCAGAAGTATTTTGACCAAAGCACAGGCTATCTTATAATCATTAGCTATTTAGACAAACAGGCCGAGGGAGAAACGAGGAAGCATTAGATCTGAAATATCTTCAGGATAAATAATGTTGGAGGAGGTTGGAGCTAAACTCTGGGACTGTGACCCTCCAGGATCGGATTATTCAACAGTACAGCGCCACCCTCTGGCTGAATAACGCAAGGACACTAAACCTCGTACAAAAGTTTTCCATAAGAATCTGAAACTTAAATTCTTATCTCATTAATATATAGGCTATATATATATATATATGAAATAAGAGTTTTGAATAATGAAAATGTTTGTAGGCCTATAGCCTATATGCTTTTTCATCAGAGTGAAATAAGGAAGCGTTTGCCATTTCATGTCTGGTTTATGAATAAAGGGGAGGAACAGTTGAGCTCTTGCCTTTCAGCGACAGCGTGTTTCTTTCGGTTTTGACTTCAGTGTGTTGGTGTTGAAATGGCGTTGAGTTCAGGTAAGAATCAAATTAAGGCACAAACATAGCCTATGAAGGAATGTTACCTCAATGATTTGTGCAGTTTTATGAAATCTTAACCAACAATAGACAATCGTTTACTTCGTTTAGTTATTTCACGCTCTTATTTATGTTTAAATGTGACATTGATTGAACACCAGGAGGAATAATATAACCGATGCATATTAAAGGCTACATCTCACATATGCTACATTTTTACACACCAGCTGTTATCTAGGCCAATGTTATTATAGTTTTGCATTCTTAAATTCGAATTAACAACCAAAGCTAGACATTTAAATGTAGGCTAAGCTTAGTGACGCAAACGTAGCGACACAATCTAAAAGCAGGTTGGGATTGATCAGATGTGTAATAGTGAAATAATGCAAAAATACGCCAAAATGAAGCAGTCAAGCCTTTTTACTCCATAAATCAACACAAGCTCCGATTGAGGGCGAGGGGGCCTATGCAGTGTTCACTTCTCCCTCCCTCTCTTACAGTCCTACACCCCCCTTCTCGAACTCTCCGTTGCTCTTCATTGGGTCTCCTCCATACACCTGCTCCTGCTCGTCTTTGGAAATCTATTCCAGTCAACATCCGTAATTCAGACTCGCTAGCTCAATTTAAAGTCATACTCAAAACTGACCTATTCAGAATTGCTTATCTTATATGATTACTTTATGCACTCAAAGTACCTTTTAATTGATATTTTTTTGTTGCCATTGTTATTTACTGTTTTTTTTCTTGTTTTAATATTGTTATTGCTGCAACTTGTTGTATGGTGACCTTGAGTGGTTTGAAAGGCGCCTTAAATAAAATGTATTATTATTATTAGGCTATTATTATTACATTGCATTTCGGAGGCTCGATATAAAGACCAATGAGAACATTGTGCAATGCGACTGCAGTACTTTTTATCTCTATTATATTGAATATTTATACTCTCAGTGTCACTTTCATGAAAATAAAAAGCCATTAAAATAAAATGATGTTTTAAAAGAACGGTCTTGATCGGGGAGGAGTCAATTAAGCCACGCCCAGGCACGGCGCGCATTTTCAAGAGGTCTTTTTTTAAAACTTTTTTTTATTCAATGCCACAAGAACAAGAGTTATTACATATTCACAATATCACATTAACATTAGCTGCCAGGAAGAGAGAAAAAATAAAATAAAACAAAAAGTAATATAATTTACATAAAATCCAGTGCTTTCAAAGCATTACATGTCTTCATTGCTTTTTTGTTTTTAGTTTGTTCCAAAATATGTACATATAGGGTAAAGTCATTTATAAAATGTGGAAAATTTGGTTTATCTTGAGCCCACTTCTTTTTATGTATATGGTATTTTCCTAATAAAACAAATAACTGTATAATATGTTGTTCTTTACATTCCAAATTGTCATTCTGAGTATAAAAAAAGCACATCAAAAACATTAATTTCCATCATACACTTCAGTTTTCTATTAATAAAGGTTTCTAAATCTTTCCAAAATAATCTTGAGTAAATACAGTGAAAAAACAGATGCAAAATTGTTTCTTTTTCTATTGCACAAAATTCACAAGTATATGAAATATTTAGTTTAAATCTTTCCGAAACATGCTTAGCAGGATAAATTCTGTGAAGTATTTTGTAAGACACTTCTTTAATTTTGTTATTGACACAAAACTTACTTGGCAATTTCCATGCTTTACCCCAAGAGATATATCCAAATAAAGAAGACCAAAAGAATCTTGCTGCAGGAAAAGACACAGAACCAAGAGCATTCCTTATAATCTTATTGCTACATTTTTGTTTTAAAACATTAACATTATCGATGAAAATCTTACTACAAAGATTATCCATGTTGATTTCCACTGACTCAGCATTTTTTAAGAGTAACATCACACTCTTTGGGATCGCGTCAAGAACAATGGCAAATTCTCTTGGTTTAACTGGTAACTTAAATTTTTGTAGAAATTCAGTATATGATAACAAATATCCATTTGAATTAGTCAATTGTCCTACGAGTATAATCCCTTCATTGAACCAAGTATGATAGAATAGTGATTTGTTTTTGAATAGTATGTCTTTGTTATTCCATATGAAATAGTTGTGTGGTGAAAAATTGTGTTTATATGCCAATTTCCATGCTAGCAGGGCTTGTCTGTGAAAATTGGCCAATTTTACAGGAATTTTGTCAGCAGAAAAGTTACATTTCAACAAAAAATCTATGCCTCCAAGAGTATTAAATATATAATTAGGAAATACGTTCCAAAGACTTTCTCTATTCTTCAAAAACTCTATCAACCATTTAATTTTGAAAGTGTCATTAAGTGTGCTATAATCTAAGACCTCAAGTCCTCCTTGCTCTTTGGTGTTACATATTATCTCCTTTTTTAAATAATGTGGCTTTTTTCTCCATATGAAGTCATAAAGTATCTTATCTAAATCTTTAATCACCTTAGGAGGCACATCTAATGATAAAGATGTATATACTGATCTAGATATACCTTCCGCCTTTGATAATAATACCCTCCCGAATATTGATATATCCCTCATTAACCACAAATTAAATTTCTTTTTTGTTTTCTCAATAATTGGTTCAAAATTTAGCTGACTTCTCTGTTTTTCATTTTTACAAATTACTACACCTAAATATGTTAATTGGTGTTTAACTGGGATGTTTTCTATTTCTGTATAGGAGCAATCTTTGAGGGGAAACAATACAGATTTATCACAATTCATGTTAAGGCCTGATACAGCAGTGAATGCCTCAATACAACTAATTATTTTTGGTATCTCAAATTTGTTTTTTTTTTAAAAATTGCAGTGTCAAAAATTTGCAAAAATCATTGCAAACAACTTACTGTCATTATTGAGCAAACTAATAGGCCTCCAATTTTCTATGAGTAACTTGTCCTTGTTAGGTTTGGGGATCAGTGTTATAACCCCTTGTTTAATGAAGCAGGCAATTCACCTTTTTCTATAGCTTCTACAAATACTAATAATAAAAAGGGTGAAAGTTCTTTTGAAAAAGTCTTGTAAAACTCTCCTGTTAGTCCATTATTGCCTGGAGATTTGTTATTCTTAAGCAAGTTAATGCACTCTCTCAACTCCTCAATATCTACTTCTTTATCACACACATTTTGGATGTTCTGATCAATTTTTTTGGTATCATTCATAAAGCTATTTAAAAAAATATCAATGTTGGAAGTATCCATTGTAGAAGAATACAAATTACTAAAAAACTGAGCAACATATTTTGAAATATCTAAAGAATTATCTACTATTTTGTTGTTAATCATTAATTTTGAAACTGAGGCAAAATCACTGTTTCTTTTTTCGAGGCCAAAAAAATATTTTGTATTTTTTTCCCCTTTTTCTAACCATTTAAGTCTAGATCGAATAAATGCTCCTTTTGCTTTATCCTCATAGATATTATCTAGTTCAGTATGCAATAAATTTAGTTGTTTTAAATCCAAATCATTCAAGGTTTCTTTCCTCTGTTTATTCAAATTTAATATTTCCTCAATAATTGAATTTTCCTTCCTTTTTTTATGTTTTGCTTCCAATTTTCCTTGATTAATAGATGCCGTTCTGATATCAAACTTCATTAATTCCCAATACTTTCCATACGTATTTTCTATAGCTGCAATTGTCCTATATTTTTCAATAATATGTTGGATTTTTTTCTTTAGGCATTCATTTTCAAGCAATTTATTGTTTAATTTCCAGTAACTATACGTTTTTTTAACTGATTTATTGTGCCCCATATTTATTCTTAGGATTATTCCTTTATGATCTGTCATTATGCAAGGTTCTATGAGTACAGAGGTCACACTATTACTTAAATCATTAGACACTAACCAATAGTCAATACGAGAATGAAGAGATGAGTCCTTATTACTCCACGTATATTCCTCCCTGCCTGGATTCTTATCTCTCCAGACATCAGTGAGGCCCAATCTTAAACATACATTAACTAGTTCACTCGAAGGGCTACTTTTAAGAGGCCATCTATCAATGGTTGCATCAAACACCGTATTGAAATCTCCTCCCCAAATAACTTTAGCTAAAGGATATAAAAAAATAAAATGCTGAATTCTAGATTCAATATGCAAAAAGAGTATGTCATTGTTCATGTTGTTATTGGTGGCATAGCAATTAACTAATACAAATTGTTTGTTATCCTTATCTATCACAAGTAATATCCATCTACCACAATCATCCTTTTCATAATTTAGTATCCGCCCTGTAAATTTATCTTGCAAAATAGCGACCCCCCGCTGATCGATTACTGCCAAATGACAACCACATTTCTTTTCCCCACTGATTTTTCCAGAACATTGCATCTGAAGGACATGCATGTGTTTCCTGAATTAAACATAAATCTACACATTTCCCTTTGCAATACAAAAATAAAGCTTTTCTCTTTAGGATATCACGAATACCTCTGGCATTGATAGAAAATAAAGAAAGAGACATAAAGTGTCAAAAGTGACCAAAAAAAATAAACCACAAGAGTAAGTAAATAGCCTAAACTTTAACTTTAACATAATGGGATTCCCACAAACAATCTTCAAAAATGATAACAGTTGCAAACATTTCAATAAACCTTAAACTGCATCCGTTATTTAACTAACTGATTAAGAATTTAGAAACAACCACATCTTGTCTCTAATAGAGAAGATTAACCTTGACTTGCAGTATACCGCCAACTGCAGACTCCTACAAGTCTACGAAGTTCCGTTGCCCTCCTCGGGATGAATCTCTTTACCATCAACGAAAGCCCTCGCTCCACTGAAGTATGCGCTTTTGCCCTCCTTCCTCGCTCTCTCCACAGCCGGCCACAGACGACTCCGTGCTTCAATGTCAAAAGCAGACAAGTCCTCCTTAAATCGCAGCCCTTGGTGGTCAGATATTCGTTGTTTTTAGAATTTTTCCAGATGAAATCTCTGGCTGTGCGGGAAATGAATCTCATGATCACCGGTCTTGGTTGAACTCTTCTGCCATCATCCGAGGTTTTAAGTCTACCAAGACGATGAGCCACATCCAGAGCATCCGCTACCATACGCCTGTCCGCTGTGTCAGCGGACACTTCTTTGCATATTTCCATAATTCTCATTTTCACGTTTTCATTGGATTGCTCGGACAGTCCGTATAAACGCAGGCACCATCTGCGGCTGTAACGTTCCTGGTCGTGAATTTTCGTGTTCATTTCCTTGACTTGTTTTCCTAGGAGAGCATTTGCCTTTTTTAGGATTTTATTTTCTTTCTGCAGCTCCATTACATCATCATGAACTGAGGTAAGAGATTTGCTCAAAGCTTCAATGTTGGAAGAATTCTCCTTCACCATTCTTTCAATCTGGTCGGATCTCTCGTTAATCTTCTCAGAGAGAATTCGGATGATATTCTCTTGCACGTCACTTAAAGAGAGTTCACTTTCTTTGGCAGAGGAGGCCACAACATTCTTATGCTTTTTGGAAGGTTGATTTTTGCTCGGTGTGTTAGGACACGAATCACAACTTCCTCCGTTTTTTTACTTTACAGGCATACGAGTGGGTATCGCTGAAGTTTCTCTTCTCTTTTACAATCTCTACCTCCATCTCTGCGCCAAGATTAGCATCCTCTGTCATTTTTTCGAACTGTGTAGCAAACAGCTGCTTTGGTAATTGAACTGTTCGCACCGCTCTAAATTCTATATAATCAAATGCAGCAACCAGTAAAAATATTAGTTAGCAACTTTACGAAAACTGTATCTTCATTTGTGGGGAAATACCCGATATTGTTTCTCAGCTTGCAAAATCACATGCCGTTCACAGCGCCATCTTCCCGGAACCCATTTCCAAGAGGTCCTCGCTGCAGCCTGTAGCACGATGACGTAGCTGGATGGTCCAATACGTAGTGGACTCTGTTACACGCATGCGCGGTGGTGTGTTTTGGTGACGGAAACAATCACACGTGCTTTGATCTTCCAAGAAGAATAAAGTTAATATATAAATGGTCACTTGAGTATGCAAGCTCTTTTCCGCCACAGAATAAAACATTAAAAAAAATAATTGAGACTTTTTTATCTCACAATTGCGAGTTTACATTTAGCATACTGACTTTATTTCTCAGAATTGTGAGATATAAAGTCAGAATTGCGTGAAATAAAGTCTCAATTGCGTGTTATAAAGTCAGAATTGCGAGATATAAAGTCAGAATTGGGTGTTATAAAGTCAGAATTCTGACTTTTTTTCTCAGAATTGTGTATATAAACTCGCAATTGCGAGTTATAAAGTCAAATAAATATTATTCAAAAATATTATTATTTTTTACCTCAGTAGGCTAGTTTAATATCTCACATCTCACAATTCTGACTTAAGGCCATTGCACACTGAGTCTGAAATTCGCATCCGAAATTTCCGCACGTTAAAAAATAAATACGACCTCACGTTATGTCAATCACGCTTGCACACTGCCTCCGAAACTTTCGTCCGTCATAAAAAAAATCGAAACGGGTTCGATTTTCTGCGTTTTTCGCATCCGTAACAAGCAGTTTGAATGGTGCTTTGACAATTCAGAGCCACCGAATCACGAATACGGAAATTTCGGACTCAGTGTGCTATGGCCTTAACACGCAATTGCGACTTTATATCACGCAATTCTTAGATAAAAAGTCAGAATAGTGAGATAAAAATCGCAATTACCTTTTTTATTTCTCACTCCGTGGCGAAAACAAGCTTCCGTACATGTCTTGCAGACACTGCACAGCAAGAACCTTATGTACAGATCACTGGAAAAACGAATAGCCATTAAAGAAGGAACTCTTACCAGGAGATTACCAGGAGAAGATTTATTTTCTTGATGCTGTTATTATTTTTGAATTTTCCCTTGGATGTGTATTGGTATTGTAAGATGTTTACAGACCTTATTGTATTGTACCTTTAAAATTACAGAGACACTTAGATTATTGACTCATTTTTGCTTCCACTCAACAGCAAATATGACCTGAATAAAATAAAATGGCTAATAATAACAACCCCGCAATATCCCCGCAACATTTAATTATGACAGGTTCAGGGTTGATAATGAAAATTAAAAAGGCTTTATTTTAAAATGTTCTATATACACGCATTAAAAAAAAATACTTGCAGTGAGGACATGCTATTAATCTATCAAATGTATGTTTAAAATCATGTGATTGAAATGTTGTAAAATTAACTATTTTGTAGAGAGAAACTCGAATAACTTAGCATCCCATTTATGTAATTACTTATTCATCAACAATTGACCGTTCGCAAAACCCCGCCCTCTAACGGTTCTCGTCCAATCCTAGCTCAGCAACTGTAACTAAGGAGAAGGACCTCCGTCAAACATTCCGATTTCACCAAGATAGTGCAACGATGCGCCTATGGCAGTGAGGTCTGCACGGGCTTAAAACTTGCTGTATTTTATGATTGCTTGCAACTATAATAAAAAAATAGGCTACATGTACAAACACCGTTTCACTGCGGCACTGCGGCCCCTCATCAGTCAGCAAACAAGAGAAAAAGCACGGACTTACTAATTAGGACACAACTTTGATGTGGTTGAACAGGTACACAGTCACAAATTCCTATGAAACTCAAACATAAACTTCAAAACAAAGTTCGCGCAGTTGCACAACTATTCACACAAATATATCCTTCTCAGGCGGCTGAGTTATGAATGAAGAGAACCGCATCGAGAGCTGATGGTTTCAGCGCGTCCTCTGATTGCAGTGTTGTGACTGAAATAGCGCGCCGCGGGAGCACATGCACAACACAGTGTTGTAACATGATATATGATCAAATAAAAATGATTGATATATAATTTTACAAAACTGTTTAGTGCATGTGCTCCCGTGCGCTATTTCTGTCGTGCCTTGGAGGATATGTCTGCTGCATTACTCCAAAACCAATCACTTAATGTATGGAGCTCAACCCAGCCATGTGTCTGGTTCTCAATTGTTTGACGGGCGTAGTAACAATAACTAAGGGGCGTGGCTTTTGCGAACGGTCAATTACTTACTATTAAACTGTACTACTACTACTACACAGGTTAGATTAGAACATCATCTCAATACAATATTGAGCAAAAACATGTCACCTTTACCAGCGCAGGCGAATTATAACCATAGATAGTACGATTATAACCCAGAGATCGTTACTGCGCATGCGTCACCAAAACACTCCTCCATCCACTACGTATTGGACCATCCAACTACGTCATCGTGCTACAGGCTGCAGCGAGGGGTGTCTCCGCATTTTAGCCAAGCGGCAACCTCCCCGTCTCTCTCTTGAAACCAACACGGAAGTGAATTAAACGGCAATTCATCGACTGGCCGCTTGAGGCTGGCTGCAGAAGGGAGTCAAATCTGTATCTCCCGCATGTTAAAATGCCCAACTGTACAGCAGAACAAAACACATGTTTACAGCCTGGTTCTCTCTGTGGCTTTGGTCTATACAGCTAATTTTGCCCTTCATAACAACTGTGAGGGGGGTGATTTTTTTTTTATAACTCACCCATTTAGTTGATTTATATTTAAGTTCTGCAAAATTAAGGGGTGTGTCCACTTTTGAGTGACAGGTGGATTCCCGCTGATGTAAATGCTAGCCGGTTAGCAGTCACTTCACTTCAGCAAATTCCAGCCGCTGAACTTGCCATCTCTGCCGTGTTTGTGCTTTTTTTCGGGATTATTTCATATAATTTAATACACCCATTACTTCGCCCACGGCTTTGGATTCCGCCGCTGTCGTCGAGTATCGTTCGAGAGAACACCAGCGCTGTATTCCAGTCGTTCTCCTCTGTGAACATGCACTACTGGATGTCTGACAATTTCGTTGCTTTTTGGAGTTTTCAGATTTAAAAACGTCTATAGATATAAAGGCTTTACTCGTTCTGCGGTGCCGTTGCTCTGGACCAGATTATAACGTTAACATGCTTATGTTCCGTCAGATGAAATCCTACAGGTGTCTGTGTTTCTCCGTCCATAATAAATGCACATCCTTGAATGAGTGCGGATCTCTAGCGCATTTACTTGAACTTCACAGGTAGTATATCTATGTTTTGACTCATTTGAGAATTGAGATGCGGCCAAAATCAGTATTTAAAATGGACTGAATAATAAAGCTCTACGAACTTGACGAGCGATGCCGCGCTGACGGACCATAGACTGTAATAAAAGAGTGACTGTATGCACATAATCACGGTCACTCACACACACACACACACACACACACACACACACACACACACACACACACACACACACACACACACTCTCTCAGAGTAATATTGTAAAGTTACTGCATAATACATTTTCAACTAGCAGAATAGCTGTACATAATCACGATACACAGTCTCACTTGTAGCAATGTCTTTTAACTATTATAATATTTTGAAGGGCAAAAACAGGTCCTTTTAATTGACCGTTCGCAAAAGCCACGCCCCTTAGTTATTGTTACTACGCCCGTCAAACAATTAAGAACCAGACACATGGCTGGGTTGAGCTCCATACATTAAGTGATTGGTTTTGGAGTAATGCAGCAGACATATCCTCCAGTGCACGACAGAAAGTATAGACAGAATAGCGCACGGGAGCACATGCACTAAACAGTTTTGTAAAATTATATATCAATCATTTTTATTTGATCATATATCATTTTACAAAACTGTTTTGCGCATGTGCTCCCCGCGCGCGCTATTTCAGTCACAACACTGCAATCAGAGGACGCGCTGAAACCATCAGCTCTCGATGCGGTTCTCTTCATTCATAACTCGTAGCCGACTGAGAAGGACATGTGTGTGTAAATAGTTGTGCAACTGCACGAACTTTGTTTTGAAGTTTAATGTTTGAGTTCCAGAGGAATTTGTGACTGTGTACCTGTTCAACCACATCAAAGTTGTGTCCTAATTAGTAAGTCCATGCTTTTTCTCTTTTTTTTTTCTCTTGTTTGCTGACTGATGAGGGGCCGCAGTGCCGCAGTGAAACGGTGTTTGTACATGTAGCCTATTTTTTTATTATAGTTGCAAGCAATCATAAAATACAGCAAGTTTTAAGCCCGTGCAGACCTCACTGCCATAGGCGCATCGTTGCACTATCTTGGTGAAATCGGAATGTTTGACGGAGGTCCTTCTCCTTAGTTACAGTTGCTGAGCTAGGATTGGACGAGAACCGTTAGAGGGCGGGGTTTTGCGAACGGTCAATTGGCATTCTGATTTTAATCATCAACTGTCAGTGTCACTTTAGCGCGAGCCCCTGTGCAGTTGCAGACTTGGTACTGTGAGTAGCATATAGCATTAGCTCCCAAGCCTGCGCTAACCATGGAGCTAAAGCCTGTTTTATGCTTCTGCGTCGAATCGACGGCGTACCCCCGCAGACCCTTCTGCGTCGACGCGAACCCCTCTCCGCCCCCTCCGCCGTAGCTCGACGTGCACCTCCAAAAAATTTTAACTACGCGTCGAGGCGACGCAGACCACAAGGGCTGTGATACCGCCCCCCTAGCGTTCTCGCGGTGAAATGCACCGCAATGCAACACAACCCGACGCAGAACCATAAAACGGCCACAACGCCGTAGGAGTGACGGCGTAGCTACGGCGTGGAGTTGACGCAGAAGCATACAACAGGCTTAACTCCATATCGTCGCGCTAGGTGGGCGTGGTTTCAGATAGCCCGGCTCCTCAGCTCCGCCTCTTTGCCCATATTCTGTTATCCGGGAGTGACGAGCGGTGACGCGAGGCCAAGATGGCGATGGCCGGCTCCACCCACTTTAGGCTTCAAAAATGCTCTTCAGAAACCTACGGGTGACGTCACGGACACTACGTCCATATTTTTTTACAGTCTATGATTTTAGCACATAGCAATTACATTAGCTTAAGCTCCTCGTCAATATCGATTTTAATGAGCGCTATTAAATGTGAAAGACCGCGGACTTCAGACACTTCTCAGAATAGTTCAGATTCAGAAGATAAAAACAGACGTATTGTCCTCTCGTAACCTGTTATTGGTCAGGAGCTTTGGTGGCTTAAGCCCCTGATTATTGTTAAAAGCCCCTGACCTTTTTGAAGATTGTGCAAAATGTTATAGTCTGTTTACAGAATAAGTTCTAAGGGTAGTCTACCCTTATTCTTCTGTAAACAGACTAAGGGCCCTATCTTGCACCCAGCGCAATTGACTTTGAACACCGACGCATGTATCATTCCTATTCTGCACCCGCGCACAGCGGACTTTTCCCTCCACAGACGCACGTCGGTAAATTAGTGAATGAACTTGCGCTCGCGGGGGCGGTTCAGCGCAAAGAGGAGCGTGTTCCGGCGCAAAACTTCAATGGTGCTATTTTCCAGATTTAGAAAGCAATTGCGCAACTGACCAGGGAAAAAACAGTCTAAAGACAGTGGCGCGTTGCGCGTTAGTGATGTGGTATTTTAAGGGCGCGTGCTTGCCATAATGTTAACCCGCATCCACTTTGATTCTCTAATATAAACAGATGCAGCAGTTTTCATTTTTGCAAATCATACATTTTTACAAGGAAAAATATTAACACACGAGGGAAATCATTGTTGTGTCCGTGAAGATGTGAAAAAGATCTATCTAGATAAAAAAATAAAAAAATCTAGATTAGGCTACACATTTACTACCCAAATTATACGCCTGTTTAACCGAAGCTAATTTGGGTGGGTTTCTCCCCATCATCCCCAATGTCACTTCTCTGTGTTTTACGGTCCTGACATGAACGTCGGTTTCCTCGGCTGTGAACCGCTCCTGGCGTGCGCCGGAAAATCCGCCGTTATAATAGCAATCCGCCATGGAACAAGCGCGTCTGCTCTTAAAGGGAATGTGAGAGGACGCTCTGATTGGTTTATTTCACGTTACGCCCAAACCACACCTATGAATAATGAAGCTACTTCAGACCAACCCCTTTTAGATTTGCGCCGGGCGCAAGAGTCATATATCCCGCCGGGAAAATAGCAACAGCGCCGGGATCCACCCACAAAGTTACTTGCGCTTTGCACTTTGACACTTGCGTTTCAGATCGTTAAAATAGGGCCCTATAACATTATACACAATCTTCGAAAAGTTCCGTTATAACATTGTACACCAAAAAAAAAATATATATATATATTTTTTACTACAGCAAACATTATTACATTTATGTACAGATGGTGTGTAAATAGTGGTTTGTTTGTGAAGACTTTATCATTTAATTGGTGATAAAATAATACATTTTTGTATGATTGTGTTAAGTGTGTAATTGTTGATTGATTAAAGGTGTGTGTGTGTGATTTTTTTTTTTTTTCAGCTGCAGGTAGAAGTAGTCCAGACTTTGATCGTCCTAACAGTAAGTGAATTAAATCACTGGCAATGATATTAAGATGTCAACTTGAAATATTTATGTGTTCCTTTAATGAAACATTATGGGTAAAGGCCCGTTCACAACTATAGGATGATAACTATAACGATAAATTCTCAATATTAAAGAATAGCAGAGTTCACACCAGCTATAACTATAATGGCACACAGAAACAATATAGCTGGAATCACAGAACAATTTTATCCAGCTAATGAACGATAAAAACATTGACAGCCAATCAGAATCCATCCTGCTGTAACGAGTTTGAGCATTTAAAGTGGCAGACAAGAACGTGCTTATAATAAATAAGAACAATATAGTTGTCACTAGGGATGGCTGACGCAAAACCGTCGTTCCGAAGCTTTGCGAGACCCCGAAGCGCAGATGTTTCCCATGCGCATGATTTATAAAACACCCACCAGTTTGAAAACACCCACAAATTTAGAAACGCCCATGTTTGTTCCGCAGAGACCCCATACTCGTTTCATCAGGTGTGATCCGCCGAATCAGCGCTTGATTGACACAGTCGGGAACAGACCACACAATCACAGATGTGTATAAAAGTGAAATCAACGCATATTGACCTTGTGGGTTTTTGTGAGAGGAGTTTGATTTTGAGATAGCGGATTTTTGGTGATATAGTGACAGTGCGATTTGATTAGTTATAGGCTATTTAGGCTTACATTTAAATTTACACAACACATTGACTGATACAGACAGAGTATGCTATATAGTGACACATTAATAGATACATAGATATAAATATAGACAGCTATAGATAGATACATATATAGATAGGATATAGATACATAAATAGATTATAGATAGATACATATCTAGGTACATATCTATATACATAGATTATAGATAGATTATAGATAGATAGATAGATATCAGACCCATTATCATCATCACCATCAACACCAGTAGAAACACAGGACAGTTTGTAACAGACAAGCCTGTTACTAAGTTGTGTAGCTGCAGTTTTTCTTCCACACCGCTAGGGGTGCTATGGTGACTAAATGTGCTCCTTAAGTAAGGGTAGATTTGTAGAGGAAGTTGGCAGAACAGCAGTGGTAGAAAGTATGGCTTACCTGCATTTGTGCTATGTCCTGGTTTGGGAAATGTTCCATTTCAAGCTCAACGTAAAGTAAGGATTTGGACGCTAATATAGTTATCTTTATAGATTTAGCATTTTCCGATACGGTTAACCAAATGCAATGAAGGGGCGGCAGTGGCTCAGTGGTTCATGTAGGTTGTCTACAAACCGAAAGGTTGGTGGTTCAATCCCCGGGTCCACCTAACCAAGTGTCGAGGTGTTCATGAGCAAGACACCTAACCCCAGCTGCTCCCGACACACACTCTCTTACACACCTAACCCCAGCTGCTCCCGACACACACTCTCTTACACACCTAACCCCAGCTGCTCCCGACACACACTCTCTTACACACCTAACCCCAGCTGCTCCCGACACACACTCTCTTACACACCTAACCCCAGCTGCTCCCGACACACACTCTCTTACACACCTAACCCCAGCTGCTCCCGACACACACTCTCTTACACACCTAACCCCAGCTGCTCCCGACACACACTCTCTTACACACCTAACCCCAGCTGCTCCCGACACACACTCTCTTACACACCTAACCCCAGCTGCTCCCGACACACACACTCTCTCTTACACACCTAACCCCAGCTGCTGCTCCCGACACACACACTCTCTTACACACCTAACCCCAGCTGCTCCCGACACACACTCTCTTACACACCTAACCCCAGCTGCTCCCGACACACACTCTCTTACACACCTAACCCCAGCTGCTCCCGACACACACTCTCTTACACACCTAACCCAGCTGCTCCCGACACACACTCTCTTACACACCTAACCCCAGCTGCTCCCGACACACACACACTCTCTTACACACCTAACCCCAGCTGCTCCCGACACACACTCTCTTACACACCTAACCCCAGCTGCTCCCGACACACACACTCTCTTACACACCTAACCCCAGCTGCTCCCGACACACACTCTCTTACACACCTAACCCCAGCTGCTCCCGACACACACTCTCTTACACACCTAACCCCAGCTGCTCCCGACACACACTCTCTTACACACCTAACCCCAGCTGCTCCCGACACACACACACTCTCTTACACACCTAACCCCAGCTGCTCCCGACACACACTCTCTTACACACCTAACCCCAGCTGCTCCCGACACACACTCTCTTACACACCTAACCCCAGCTGCTCCCGACACACACACACTCTCTTACACACCTAACCCCAGCTGCTCCCGACACACACTCTCTTACACACCTAACCCCAGCTGCTCCCGACACACACACTCTCTCTTACACACCTAACCCCAGCTGCTCCCGACACACACACTCTCTCTTACACACCTAACCCCAGCTGCTCCCGACACACACTCTCTTACACACCTAACCCCAGCTGCTCCCGACACACACTCTCTTACACACCTAACCCCAGCTGCTCCCGACACCACACACTCTCTTACACACCTAACCCCAGCTGCTCCCGACACACACACTCTCTTACACACCTAACCCCAGCTGCTCCCGACACACACACTCTCTTACACACCTAACCCCAGCTGCTCCCGACACACACACACTCTCTTACACACCTAACCCCAGCTGCTCCCGACACACACACTCTCTTACACACCTAACCCCAGCTGCTCCCGACACACACACACTCTTACACACCTAACCCCAGCTGCTCCCGACACACACACACTCTCTTACACACCTAACCCCAGCTGCTCCCGACACACACACTCTTACACACCTAACCCCAGCTGCTCCCGACACACACACTCTCTTACACACCTAACCCCAGCTGCTCCCCGACACACACACACTCTCTTACACACCTAACCCCAGCTGCTCCCGACACACACTCTCTTACACACCTAACCCCAGCTGCTCCCGACACACACTCTCTTACACACCTAACCCCAGCTGCTCCCGACACACACTCTCTTACACACCTAACCCCAGCTGCTCCCGACACACACTCTCTTACACACCTAACCCCAGCTGCTCCCGACACACACACTCTCTCTTACACACCTAACCCCAGCTGCTCCCGACACACACACTCTCTTACACACCTAACCCCAGCTGCTCCCGACACACACTCTCTTACACACCTAACCCCAGCTGCTCCCGACACACACTCTCTTACACACCTAACCCCAGCTGCTCCCGACACACACTCTCTTACACACCTAACCCCAGCTGCTCCCGACACACACTCTCTTACACACCTAACCCCAGCTGCTCCCGACACACACTCTCTTACACACCTAACCCCAGCTGCTCCCGACACACACACACTCTCTTACACACCTAACCCAGCTGCTCCCGACACACACTCTCTTACACACCTAACCCCAGCTGCTCCCGACACACACACTCTCTTACACACCTAACCCCAGCTGCTCCCGACACACACTCTCTTACACACCTAACCCCAGCTGCTCCCGACACACACTCTCTTACACACCTAACCCCAGCTGCTCCCGACACACACTCTCTTACACACCTAACCCCAGCTGCTCCCGACACACACACACTCTCTTACACACCTAACCCCAGCTGCTCCCGACACACACTCTCTTACACACCTAACCCCAGCTGCTCCCGACACACACTCTCTTACACACCTAACCCCAGCTGCTCCCGACACACACACACTCTCTTACACACCTAACCCCAGCTGCTCCCGACACACACTCTCTTACACACCTAACCCAGCTGCTCCCGACACACACACTCTCTCTTACACACCTAACCCCAGCTGCTCCCGACACACACACTCTCTCTTACACACCTAACCCCAGCTGCTCCCGACACACACTCTCTTACACACCTAACCCCAGCTGCTCCCGACACACACTCTCTTACACACCTAACCCCAGCTGCTCCCGACACACACACTCTCTTACACACCTAACCCCAGCTGCTCCCGACACACACACTCTCTTACACACCTAACCCCAGCTGCTCCCGACACACACACTCTCTTACACACCTAACCCCAGCTGCTCCCGACACACACACACTCTCTTACACACCTAACCCCAGCTGCTCCCGACACACACACTCTCTTACACACCTAACCCCAGCTGCTCCCGACACACACACACTCTTACACACCTAACCCCAGCTGCTCCCGACACACACACACTCTCTTACACACCTAACCCCAGCTGCTCCCGACACACACACTCTTACACACCTAACCCCAGCTGCTCCCGACACACACACTCTCTTACACACCTAACCCCAGCTGCTCCCCGACACACACACACTCTCTTACACACCTAACCCCAGCTGCTCCCGACACACACACACTCTCTTACACACCTAACCCCAGCTGCTCCCGACACACACACTCTCTTACACACCTAACCCCAGCTGCTCCCGACACACACACACTCTCTTACACACCTAACCCCAGCTGCTCCCGACACACACACTCTTACACACCTAACCCCAGCTGCTCCCGACACACACACTCTCTTACACACCTAACCCCAGCTGCTCCCGACACACACTCTCTTACACACCTAACCCCAGCTGCTCCCGACACACACACTCTCTTACACACCTAACCCCAACTGCTCCCGACACACACACTCTCTTACACACCTAACCCCAGCTGCTCCCGACACACACACACTCTCTTACACACCTAACCCCAGCTGCTCCCGACACACACACTCTTACACACCTAACCCCAGCTGCTCCCGACACACACACACTCTCTTACACACCTAACCCCAGCTGCTCCCGACACACACACACTCTCTTACACACCTAACCCCTCTGCTCCCGACACACACTCTCTCTTACACACCTAACCCCTCTGCTCCCGACACACACACACTCTCTTACACACCTAACCCCAGCTGCTCCCGACACACACACACACTCTTACACACCTAACCCCAGCTGCTCCCGACACACACACACTCTCTTACACACCTAACCCCATCTGCTCCCGACACACACACACTCTCTTACACACCTAACCCCATCTGCTCCCGACACACACTCTCTCTTACACACCTAACCCCTCTGCTCCCGACACACACTCTCTCTTACACACCTAACCCCTCTGCTCCCGACACACACACACTCTCTTACACACCTAACCCCAGCTGCTCCCGACACACACACACTCTCTTACACACCTAACCCCATCTGCTCCCGACACACACACACTCTCTTACACACCTAACCCCAGCTGCTCCCGACACACACACACTCTCTTACACACCTAACCCCAGCTGCTCCCGACACACACACACTCTCTTACACACCTAACCCCAGCTGCTCCCGACACACACACTCTCTTACACACCTAACCCCAGCTGCTCCCGACACACACTCTCTTACACACCTAACCCCAGCTGCTCCCGACACACACACACTCTCTTACACACCTAACCCCAGCTGCTCCCGACACACACACTCTCTTACACACCTAACCCCAGCTGCTCCCGACACACACTCTCTTACACACCTAACCCCAGCTGCTCCCGACACACACACACTCTCTTACACACCTAACCCCAGCTGCTCCCGACACACACTCTCTTACACACCTAACCCCAGCTGCTCCCGACACACACTCTCTTACACACCTAACCCCAGCTGCTCCCGACACACACACACTCTCTTACACACCTAACCCCAGCTGCTCCCGACACACACTCTCTTACACACCTAACCCCAGCTGCTCCCGACACACACACACTCTCTTACACACCTACCCCTCTGCTCCCGACACACACACCCTCTCTTACACACCTAACCCCAGCTGCTCCCGACACACACACACTCTCTTACACACCTAACCCCAGCTGCTCCCGACACACACACACTCTCTTACACACCTAACCCCAGCTGCTCCCGACACACACACACTCTCTTACACACCTAACCCCCTCTGCTCCCGACACACACACCCTCTCTTACACACCTAACCCCAGCTGCTCCGACACACACACACTCTCTTACACACCTAACCCCAGCTGCTCCCGACACACACACACTCTCTTACACACCTAACCCCAGCTGCTCCCGACACACACACACTCTCTTACACACCTAACCCCTCTGCTCCCGACACACACACCCTCTCTTACACACCTAACCCCAACTGCTCCCGACACACACACACTCTCTTACACACCTAACCCCAGCTGCTCCCGACACACACACACTCTCTTACACACCTAACCCCAGCTGCTCCCGACCACACACACACTCTCTTACACACCTAACCCCAGCTGCTCCCGACACACACACACTCTCTTACACACCTAACCCCAGCTGCTCCCGACACACACACACTCTCTTACACACCTAACCCCGGCTGCTCCCGACACACACACTCTCTCTTACACACCTAACCCCGGCTGCTCCCGACACACACACTCTCTTACACACCTAACCCCAGCTGCTCCCGACACACACACACTCTCTTACACACCTAACCCCTCTGCTCCCGACACACACACCCTCTCTTACACACCTAACCCCAACTGCTCCCGACACACACACACTCTCTTACACACCTAACCCCAGCTGCTCCCGACACACACACACTCTCTTACACACCTAACCCCAGCTGCTCCCGACACACACACAGTCTCTTACACACCTAACCCCTCTGCTCCCGACACACACACCCTCTCTTACACACCTAACCCCAACTGCTCCCGACACACACTCTCTTACACACCTAACCCCAGCTGCTCCCGACACACACACTCTTACACACCTAACCCCAGCTGCTCCCGACACACACACTCTCTTACACACCTAACCCCAGCTGCTCCCGACACACACACTCTTACACACCTAACCCCAGCTGCTCCCGACACACACACTCTCTTACACACCTAACCCCAGCTGCTCCCGACACACACACACTCTCTTACACACCTAACCCAGCTGCTCCCGACACACACACACTCTCTTACACACCTAACCCCTCTGCTCCCGACACACACACCCTCTCTTACACACCTAACCCCAACTGCTCCCGACACACACACACTCTCTTACACACCTAACCCCAGCTGCTCCCGACACACACTCTCTTACACACCTAACCCCAGCTGCTCCCGACACACACTCTCTTACACACCTAACCCCAGCTGCTCCGACACACACACCCTCTCTTACACACCTAACCCCTCTGCTCCCGACACACACACCCTCTCTTACACACCTAACCCCAGCTGCTCCCGACACACACTCTCTTACACACCTAACCCCAGCTGCTCCCGACACACACACACTCTCTTACACACCTAACCCCTCTGCTCCCCGACACACACACCCTCTCTTACACACCTAACCCCAGCTGCTCCCGACACACACACACTCTCTTACACACCTAACCCCAGCTGCTCCCGACACACACACACTCTCTTACACACCTAACCCCAGCTGCTCCCGACACACACACACTCTCTTACACACCTAACCCCAGCTGCTCCCGACACACACACACTCTCTTACACACCTAACCCCAGCTGCTCCCGACACACACACTCTCTTACACACCTAACCCCAGCTGCTCCCGACACACACTCTCTTACACACCTAACCCCAGCTGCTCCCGACACACACAGTCTCTTACACACCTAACCCCATCTGCTCCCGACACACACACCCTCTCTTACACACCTAACCCCAACTGCTCCCGACACACACACACTCTCTTACACACCTAACCCCAGCTGCTCCCGACACACACACACTCTCTTACACACCTAACCCCATCTGCTCCGACACACACTCTCTTACACACCTAACCCCAGCTGCTCCCGACACACACACAGTCTCTTACACACCTAACCCCATCTGCTCCCGACACACACACACTCTCTTACACACCTAACCCCTCTGCTCCCAACACACACCCTCTCTTACACACCTAACCCCAACTGCTCCCGACACACACACACTCTCTTACACATCTAACCCCAGCTGCTCCCGACACACACACACTCTCTTACACACCTAACCCCAGCTGCTCCCGACACACACACACTCTCTTACACACCTAACCCCAGCTGCTCCCGACACACACACAGTCTCTTACACACCTAACCCCATCTGCTCCCGACACACACACACTCTCTTACACACCTAACCCCTCTGCTCCCGACACACACACCCCTCTCTTACACACCTAACCCCAACTGCTCCCGACACACACACACTCTCTTACACACCTAACCCCAGCTGCTCCCGACACACACACAGTCTCTTACACACCTAACCCCATCTGCTCCCGACACACACACACTCTCTTACACACCTAACCCCTTCTGCTCCCGACACACACACACTCTCTTACACACCTAACCCCAACTGCTCCCGACACACACACACTCTCTTACACACCTAACCCCAGCTGCTCCCGACACACACACACTCTCTTACACACCTAACCCCAGCTGCTCCCGACACACACACACTCTCTTACACACCTAACCCCAGCTGCTCCCGACACCACACACACTCTCTTACACACCTAACCCCATCTGCTCCCGACACACACACTCTCTCTTACACACCTAACCCCAACTGCTCCCGACACACACACTCTCTTACACACCCTAACCCCAGATGCTCCCGACACACACACTCTCTTACACACCTAACCCCTCTGCTCCCCGACACACACACACACACTCACACACACCTAACCCCTCTGTTCCCCGACACACACACACACTCTCTTACACACCTAACCCCAGCTGCTCCCGACACACACTCTCTTACACACCTAACCCCAGCTGCTCCCGACACACACTCTCTTACACACCTAACCCCAGCTTCTCCCGACACACACTCTCTTACACACCTAACCCCAGCTGCTCCCGACACACACACTCTCTTACACACCTAACCCCAGCTGCTCCCGACACACACACACACTCTCTTACACACCTAACCCCAGCTGCTCCCGACACACACACATTCTTACACACCTAACCTCATCTGCTCCCGACACACACACTCTCTTACACACCTAACCCCAGCTGCTCCCGACACACACACTCTCTTACACACCTAACCCCATCTGCTCCCGACACACACACTCTCTCTTACACACCTAACCTCATCTGCTCCCGACACACACACTCTCTTACACACCTAACCCCAGCTGCTCCCGACACACACACACTCTCTTACACACCTAACCCCAGCTGCTCCCGACACACACACACATTCTTACACACCTAACCTCATCTGCTCCCGACACACACACTCTCTTACACACCTAACCCCAGCTGCTCCCGACACACACACTCTCTTACACACCTAACCCCAGCTGCTCCCGACACACACACTCTCTTACACACCTAACCCCAGATGCTCCCGACACACACACTCTCTTACACACCTAACCCCTCTGCTCCCCGACACACACACACACACTCACACACACCTAACCCCTCTGCTCCCGACACACACACACACTCTCTTACACACCTAACCCCAGCTGCTCCCGACACACACTCTCTTACACACCTAACCCCAGCTGCTCCCGACACACACTCTCTTACACACCTAACCCCAGCTTCTCCCGACACACACTCTCTTACACACCTAACCCCAGCTGCTCCCGACACACACACTCTCTTACACACCTAACCCCCAGCTTCTCCCGACACACACTCTCTTACACACCTAACCCCAGCTGCTCCCGACACACACACTCTCTTACACACCTAACCCCAGCTGCTCCCGACACACACACTCTCTCTTACACACCTAACCCCAGCTGCTCCCGACACACACACATTCTTACACACCTAACCTCATCTGCTCCCGACACACACACTAGGGCTGCACGATATTGGAAAAAAATTACATTGCGATATTTTTTTCCCCAACGATATATATTGCGATATTGAGAGCCATAACTCCAGGCTAAAGACAATAATTACCATTCTATGATATTAATAATTTCACTAATAAGCAAGCTTCATTACAAGTGACAAAAAGGTCACTTAATATTTTATTCCAAAATTAGAACATTTCTGTAAACACAAAAGCAGAACACATTTTTTAATAAAGCAGCAGCTTTACACCAACCCCCTGATTGGTTTTACAACAATATAACTTAAAATAAATATATTTTTTTATAAAACAACTTAAGCATTTTGGTTCACAATCTTTTAAGTCAACTTTTCTTAGCCAAAGTGCCAAAGTAAAACAGTGTTGGTGTTGGTCATCATAATCATATGAATTAAACAAAATGATCTAAAACTTTAATATATTTTGTATTAAATCTTCTAAACAGATTAGAGAACATGTTTCTGTAAACAGAAAAGCCGAACACCTTTAAACAGCAGCTTTACCGCCTCTGTCAGCGTCGCCGCTCCCACCACGCGCATCAAGAGCTGAGGGGGCACCAAAGTAATAGCCTAATGAAAAATCAATAATTATAATGCCGATATTATTATAGATACAGACATCCCAAGTCTCCCGGAAGTTCCGGGAGTCTCCCGCATATTGATAGCGGCTCCCTGATGCCCGCGAATAGTTAAATCTCCGGAATCTAGAGCGAGCGCGCCCGCGAGACAGAGACTGTGCTCCAAACCGCGCACGGCAGAGAGGGAGAGAGAGCAAGAGACCGCGCGCGTGCCCTCATGAAGCGCGTAATATCTCCCGCTGGTGCTACTACCCCTTCACATCGCATGTTCCGGCGATGTGACTATCGCTCACTCGCACATCGCGATGTCGATGTTAAAATCGAATATCGTTCAGCCCTAACACACACTCTCTTACACACCTAACCCCAGCTGCTCCCGACACACACACTCTCTTACACAC
>JARPMJ010007190.1:0-45206 GCA_033366665.1 Phoxinus dragarum | reverse complement strand
AAGAAACTTTGCGTTCCCAAATGCTGATGGAAATAATATAAGGTGGTAGGTAAAAAGTATATTTCAAAACTTTGCTTGCAAAACTTTGCATCCCCTCTACACACAGTGATTGTTAACATACAAAGTAAATGACTATATATCAATGTTCAGTTCTAGATGCCATGATACAATGCAGATATTTCCGTGACTCAGCTATTGATTTAATGTATTCTTTTTCTTATTTTCCCCATTGTTGAGCAATAATCAAAGTTCAACATCAGCTGCATGACTCGTGACTTCTCTAACAGGAATCCTGTAGTGGTCAATGTTTATTTGACTAGCAATCTACATATATGGTTTTGTCTACTGGGCTGTATTACTATATGATGATATGTATATTAGGTGATTGCATGTACAATAAATATGGTAACTCTACAAAATATGAGTTAACTGGAATGAACATTTCAAGAGTGAAAAAATTGAACTGTTGTTTAAAAACCTGAACTTTAGTAACTTTATCAAATGTTCCATGTTGCAAGTATACAGTCCTGTCAAAAGCAAAGGCAATCACATGTCAGAAAGTCAGCCTTCATAGTAAATGTAAGAGTAGTAAAATAACTAAAAAAGCTAACACATTCTCAGTGGTTTTTAGCACATTCCTATGTTGTTAGGTTGTTTGCTAGGGTGTTTTGGGTAGTTTCTATTGTGGCTACAAAAGTGACCTTTTTTAATCTGTAGATTTGGATTCGGGTGCCTGTAAATCTATGGGATTATTTTGCCTTTTCCGTGAGTCTGCTCTGCTCTGATTGGTCAAACGGCCCAGTCTATCCTTTTGAAATGCATGCAAAGTGGATTCGCAGCTCTGAAAACAGCGTCTTCTCAACATGTCGACAACACGAACCAAACTCTTTCAGTCTCAAGCTACAACCACAGTGTTTGAGGATGGGGAAAAATAGACACTGTCGCGGGCAGCCAATGAAGACCATAGGCATTATGAATTTGTGTTACATTGTTGCAATTCAGAATCGATTCTTTCTTTTAGGAGACAATTACTTTACTTTGATCTATCAAACTTAGCAGACCTTTTACATTCACAAACAGCAACATTACGCCCGTTTCACACATACTCCGTATGCAGTGCGTTTGCGGTGCGTGTTGCAGTGCGTGTGCGGTACTGGAGCAGCACGCGCTATAGTGCTTTCACATATGCTGCGTTTGCAGAGCGCTGCTGATACGTAGTTTCTGTGTCACAAAATAAAAATGGGTAGGCTAAGTAATTTTGATTTTAAAACCAAACTTTAACTTTGACATTGTCACAGACATTACAACAGTATGAAATTAATTTTAATCATTGTGATTATTTGTTTTAGTTCGAGTTGTTGACAGAAGAAAAGCTATCACGCTATATCTGTTGCTAAGATATAATACACAAATATTTTAAATTAGAATACAAATGTATAAATACTGATTATAAATGCATATTTTAAGAACCGGGAGAGGGCTAGCCCCCAGAAGACAAAGGACCTTTTTGGAAATTAATATTTGATATAATAATTATTGTTAGCACATGCCACTACATTAAAACGAGTATCATCTGCTATAAATAAGGCTGGCTGTAGCACCAAAAAGTTAAACATTTTGATTTACAATTACGTAGTCAAAATTAATTATAACTAGCCTACATAACTATAACAAACTTATAATTACACCCTGTTTAACTTCTTTATATTCAAAAATAAAACTATATAATATGATTTACTTATGAATTCATATTGGCTACAACTACATATTCAGATGTTCATTTACATTTAATAAATTCGCATGACATGAAGGTTGAATGTGACGATAAACAAAATAAATAAAAAGGGCAACACAGTAGGCCTACATATTCATGTTTAAATAGAACAACATGCAGCAATAATATATATTTATATTCTCGTTTAAAACGTTTTTAATTTCTTGATCCTGTAATTGAGTAAATGTAGAACACATTAACTGTAATTATGAGTATATATGATCAAATTATTACAGTTTCTTGTCAATCTATGTTTATTTCAATGTGAACAATACGCTCCGGTGCGGTGCAGCACAGCAGAAAATAGACTCTGTGCGTAAACGATCGCTGCACTGCTGTATACGCACCGCAACTGGAACGGATTGCCGGACCGCATCCGTGTGCAGTGTGAAAGCTCTAACCTGTTAACATGGGTACGGAAAAAAATACGCACCGCAAACGCACTGCAAACGGAGTATGTGTGAAACGGGCGTTACACTCTGCATTAAAAGGTAATATTCAAAAAAGCATATTAACATTAACATATTATTAACATTAATCCAAGCATTGTGATTAATAAGCATGTATTAGTGGTGCAAATATGGGTTCAAATACAATCAATTTTTCTGTATAAAATCAAATATACCTTTTTGTCCAGTTTCAGCCATGTCAGAAAGCCTTTGTTGTCCGTGTAATAAAGACCGAAGTACCAAACCTCACGCAAACCCACCGTCTTCACCACCTGAATACATTAACACAGAGGATAAAATTCAACCAGTTGCATGCGACTAACCAACACAATGACAAATGTAAACAAATTGTGATATCAATTCCTATGACGTAAATTTAAAACATAATACCTAATCACCTGCGACACTCGATAAACAAGCATGACCTTATGTTGGATGTCAAACAATGGGAGAGTCTCTGTTCTGAGAAGATTAGGATAGGAACTCTACAATGAGAGTTCATGCTATCAACAGGGAGGGAAACTACCAACCAACCCACCCTCTTATCAGTTAGGTGTGTACAAACAGGCAGAGACGGTGTCCACCACCTATAGTCCATATACAGTCCAGTCATATCATACCTCACTAATCACCATATACCAAGGTAGTCCCGCATTACTAATCTCAATAGTATCTAAAAAATGATTTACACCCATTGACTATAGTCATAAGCATGAATTCGGGTGTGTCTCTAAGGTAACAAAAATGCTTTAGCAATTAGCTACATTGCTTTGTTACAAAAATAGTTATTTATAAAGTGTACAAGTAAGTTTATGAGTCGTGATAAAACAAAAGTAGTGCATTTGCCTAGTAGGAAATAGTATGAAAGTATTACTTATGCAAGTGCATATAAATTAGATTTTCATAGTTTGGTGAGGTCTTCTAATTTAAAAAGAAATTCCCATTAGTTTTGAAATAAGCTTGATTTATTTTCCCAGCATGCAATGTGAAACTACAAAAAATGTTTCATCGTCTGTATATAAAGTGGACGCAATTTACTCCTTAGCTTAAAAACACATGTAAGTACTATGTAAGTGCTTTACCTGCTCGAAGAGCTGCTTGCCTGTTGTAACTGACTGGATTGCAAATTCCAGCTCGGCATCCATAGTGGTGACACGGACATTGATCTGCAAAGAACGGACAAAAGTGAGTGTTTTTTCATTGTCATTGTATCAAGAATTGGAATAAATTAAAGTAGGGTATTGTTGGTATTTGTAGAAAATATTAAATGTACCATTACAACAGAACAAAATATTTGAATTACATAACACCATTGTCAAATCAGATATTTAAATCACATCAGTCAGAATATCAACCATCAGAAGCATGTTAACTATAATCATGGAATATTATGCCAGCTAAATTATATGTCATTCTACAAGGCCACAGGCAATAAAGCCTTATGACAGATATGCATTATGTAATATCTTCCAGAGAACTGACATCTTAGATGGTTTCAACAGATCCAACGAACATTACTAATCTGGGATACTGTAATATACAATGGCCCGGCTCGAGCTTTAAAATAATTATGCATCGCTTGATGGAAATAACATCACAACATTTATTTCAATCAAGAGGTGTAGCATTTTTTGGTCAAGATCTTGTATTGACAATGCAAGAGTCCAGCGCTCTGTAAAGTCTCCTCCGGCACATCTCAAAGACTTTCAATGAGTTTAAGATCTGGACTCAGAGGAGCCGATTCATGTGTGAAAATGATTCTTCATGCTCGTCACAACCATTCTTACACAATTTGAGCCTGATGAATCCTCATGCAGAATCCTCATTATCATGCTAGAAACATAATAATCACTGTAATACTGATCCAATCATAGACTTAAGTATTTGCATGTTTAAAATGCAAAAAAAAATGTTTGGCCATGAAGTGTATTTTACAATTTATGAGATTAAAAAAAAAAAAATTGCAAACATACTTGTAATCTACTTAAACTGAAACTCTATACAACAGTAACAAGACATAAAAATCTGTTTCTGGAAGAGATTTCATGACTTCCATGGTGACAATCTCTTGTCCAAGGTCACGTTTCAGTCCAGCACACTTTACACAAGCTTTCATAACGACCCGGTGAACCTTGACAGAGCCTTACAAGTGCTGTCAAAGTTACACAACCTTCATGTGAACTACTCTAGAGCTGTAAAGATAAACCCTTCAAACTTGTGCAACAAACGTTAGCAAAGTTATTTTCAGACCCATCAACATTTCAGTTCAACGCTTGCTTCCTCTTACTAGTTCCTATTCGCAAAGCATAAATAGAAGACCTTCATATATCCATGATTAGTGCACATTTAGTGGCTCTAATCACGAGAAAAGTTCTAGCAATAATACTCACACTGCAATAACCATTACACCCTGGTGTTAGCATTTAGCCACATCAGCAAGTAAATGATCTGCATGTTTTGGCCACCTACTGTTGGTTAATTGCTGACAATACAAAGTTGCAACAATTTTTACCACTTTAAGCTCTATATGTTGTGCAAAATGGTACAGTACAAAATATTTTAAAAAAAAAAAAGAAAATAATGAATGATATATGAATGATACAAAAGCTATATAAAACTGGTTAACTTTAATTCATAGTAACCATGCCACAAAAGTTTGGGATCGGTAAGATTTTTTTTGTTTTTGAAATAAGTCTCTCATCAAGGCTGCATTTATTTGATTAAAAAAATACAGTAAAACAGTAACATTATGAAATAGTATTACAATTTTAAATAACTTTTCTATTTTAAAATATTTTAAAATGTAATTTATTTCTGTGATGCAAATCTGAATTTTCAGCATCGGTCTTCAGTGTCACATGATCCTTCAGAAATCATGCTGATTTGTTGCTCAAGAAGCATTACTTATTATTATTAATGTTGAAAATAGTTCATATTTTTGTGGAAACAGTGATATACATTGTTTCAGGATTTTTGAATAAAAATAGAAAGATTGATAGAAAGTTCAGTGTTTATTTAAAATATAAATATTTTGTAACATTATAAATGTCTTTACTATCACTTTTGATCAATTTAATGCATCCTTGCTGAATAAAAGCATTAATGGAAAAAGGTATTTAATTCTACATCACTATAAAATTCATGGCGAAAAGAGATAAGACAATACATGCTCTTTCACAGTAACATTCTTATAATTTTTTTTTATTATTAAAGTAATAAAAATAAAATAATTTACCTAATAATTTATGGTAAAAAAAAATAAATCTGTGATTGTGTCTAAAAAATTGTCAATGTTTTGATGTAATTCGACTTTGATGTAGTTTTTGTGCCAATATGTTTCTGTGATATGAAGGCCTGGCTCGCAGTCACCGCTCTATTCATCCCAAAGGTGTTCTATCGGGTTGAGGTCAGGACTCTGTGCAGGCCAGTTAAGTTTCTTCACACCAAACTCGCTCATCCATGTCTTTATGGACCTAGCTTTGTGCACTGGTGCACAGTCATGTTGGAACTTGACTGTGGAAGTCTATTTGTCATCCCCAAATTGCTCCCACAAAGTTGGGAGCATGAAATTGTCCAAAATGTCTTGGTGTGCTGAAGCAATAAAAGTTCCTTTCTCTGGAACTAAGGCAGCCAAGTACCGTTCTCCTGGCAACTGCCAAACCCAGATTCGTTCATCGGATTCCC
Source organism: Phoxinus dragarum (assembly GCA_033366665.1). Taxonomy (NCBI): domain Eukaryota; kingdom Metazoa; phylum Chordata; class Actinopteri; order Cypriniformes; family Leuciscidae; genus Phoxinus; species Phoxinus dragarum. The sequence continues at coordinate 39,299 of JARPMJ010007190.1, read as the reverse complement.
AGACAGAGTAGCGCGATTCGTCACTCCAGAGAACACGTCTCCACTGCGCGAGAGTCCGGTGGCGTCATGCTTACACCACTGCATCCCACTCTTTACACCACTGCATCCCACACTTTACACCACTGCATCCCACACCACTGCATCCCAAGCTTTACACCACTGCATCCCACGCTTTACACCACTGCATCCCACGCTTTACACCACTGCATCCCACGCTTTACACCACTGCATCCCACGCTTTACACCACTGCATCCCCACGCTTTACACCACTGCATCCCACTCTTTACACCACTGCATCCTACGCTTTACACCCACTGCATCCTACGCTTTACACCACTGCATCCACGCTTTACACCACTGCATCCCACACCACTGCATCCCAAGCTTTACACCACTGCATCCCACGCTTTACACCACTGCATCCCACGCTTTACACCACTGCATCCCACGCTTTACACCACTGCATCCCACGCTTTACACCACTGCATCCCACACTTTACACCACTGCATCTTTACACCACTGCATCCCACGCTTTACAACCACTGCATCCCACACTTTACACCACTGCATCTTACACCACTGCATCCCACGCTTTACACCACTGCATCCCACGCTTTACACCACTGCATTCCACACTTTACACACTGCATCCCACGCTTTACACCACTGCATCCCACGCTTTACACCACTGCATCCCACGCTTTACACCACTGCATCCCACACCACTGCATCCCACACTTTACACCAATGCATCTTTACACCACTGCATCCCACACTTTACACCACTGCATCTTTACACCACTGCATCCCACACTTAACACCACTGCATCTTTACACCATTGCATCCCACACTTTACACCACTGCATCTTTACACCACTGCATCCCACACTTATACCACTGCATCCCACGCTTTACACCACTGCATCCCACACCACTGCATCCCACACTTTACACCAATGCATCTTTACACCACTGCATCCCACACTTTACACCACTGCATCTTTACACCACTGCATCCCACACTTTACACCACTGCATCTTTACACCATTGCATCCCACACTTTACACCACTGCATCTTTACACCACTGCATCCCACACATTATACCACTGCATCCCACGCTTTACACCACTGCATCCCACACTTTACACCACTGCATCCCACTCTTTACACCACTGCATCCCACACTTTACACCACTGCATCCCACACTTTACACCACTGCATCCCACTCTTTACACCACTGCATCCCCACACTTTACACCACTGCATCCACACTTTACACCACTGCATCCCACGTTTTAACACCACTGCATCCCACACTTTACACCACTGCATCCCACACCACTGCATCCCACACTTTACACCACTGCATCTTTACACCATTGCATCCCACACTTTACACCACTGCATCTTTACACCACTGCATCCCACACTTTACACCACTGCATCTTTACACCACTGCATCCCCACACTTTACACCACTGCATCTTTACACCACTGCATCCCACACTTTACACCACTGCATCTTTACACCACTGCATCCCACACTTTACACCACTGCATCTTTACACCATTGCATCCCCACACTTTACACCACTGCATCTTTACACCACTGCATCCCACACTTTACACCACTGCATCCCACGCTTTACACCACTGCATCCCACACTTTACACCACAGCATCCCACTCTTTACACCACTGTAGGGCTGTTGGAACGAATTTCGAAATTCGAATATAATTCGAATATTAAAAAAATAAATACTATTCGAATGCTGAAGTTACTATTCGAATATTGCTTTTTTTTTCTTTTTTTTATTATTTTATTATATGATATCTTGCCTTTCTCGCCAACTTGGCTTACACAGGCATGTGAAAATGAAATGCTTTTGTTTCGTCTGATAAACAATTAAAAAATTGAATCGTAACACAATTGTGCGCGTTATCCACGCTGCATCGTCATAACAATACTGTCAATAATGGCGGCGAGCAATGTCTCCATGGAAACGGAGATCACCACTCCTGACAATTTGAGAAGCGATGTGTGGAAGGTGTTTGGATTTCAAATCATAAATGGGAAAATTAAATCACAAATAAAGTCTGAATGAAATATCACTCCTCAACTTGCAACCTTACTGTGCGTTCACACCGGACGCGAATAGCGCGTCAAATTCGCGCCTGCCGCGTCTAGTTATACACTTGACCACTTTTGTGTCCTTTCGCGCCTGACGCGCTATTCGCGTCCGGTGTGAACGCACCATTAGGGCACATCTGACAAACGCTACACCATGACAAGTTATAGGCGATCTGTCCAAGGAACCGCTGCTAAAACAGGCAAGAATGACTTATTTTCTTCTCTTCATCACGGGGCTTACCAGCTGTCTGCTGTCCTAGCCGCGCAACAATCACTGACAGAGTTGTGAAAATCTGACACAACATCAGACAACTGATCAGTGGAAAAATGTCCATTCAAGTTGCCAAATTAAAGTCATTCATTTTGTTCCGCTGTTTTATTGTTAATAAAAAAACGCGATCACCCGTTTCTAAATGTTTATTGTAATGTTAGCTGTCCCTCTAGTGGACAGAACGTGTAACAACAACCTATATGCTATAGTGGCATGACGATCCATAAGCCTGTGTAATGTCGCAAATATTAATAATAGGATGAATTTGATTATTTAATATTCGAATATTATTCGAATATTAAATAAAATAAGGAATGGAATTCGAATAGTATTATAGAGGAAGATTGACAGCCCTACACCACTGCATCCCACACTTTACACCACTGCATCCCACTCTTTACACCACTGCATCCCACACTTTACACCACTGCATCCCACACTTTACACCACTGCATCCCACGTTTTACACCACTGCATCCCACACTTTACACCACTGCATCCCACACCACTGCATCCCACGCTTTACACCACTGCATCCCACGCTTTACACCACTGCATCCCACGCTTTACACCACTGCATCCCACACTTTACACCACTGCATCCCACGCTTTACACCACTGCATCCCACGCTTTTACACCACTGCATCCCACACTTTACACCACTGCATCCCACACTTTACACCACTGCATCCCACGCTTTACACCACTGCATCCCACGCTTTACACCACTGCATCCCACGCTTTACACCACTGCATCCCACACTTTACACCACTGCATCCCACGCTTTACACCACTGCATCCCACACCACTGCATCCCACACTTTACACCAATGCATCTTTACACCACTGCATCCCACACTTTACACCACTGCATCTTTACACCACTGCATCCCACACTTTACACCACTGCATCTTTACACCACTGCATCCCACGCTTTACACCACTGCATCCCACACTTTACACCACTGCATCCCACGTTTTACACCACTGCATCCCACGCTTTACACCACTGCATCCCACGCTTTACACCACTGCATCCCACGCTTTACACCACTGCCTCCCACACTTTACACCACTGCATCCCACACTTTACACCACTGCATCTTTACACCACTGCATCCCACACTTTACACCACTGCATCCCACACTTTACACCACTGCACCCCACGCTTTACACCACTGCATCTTTACACCACTGCATACCACACTTTACACCACTGCATCCCCACGCTTTACACCACTGCATCTTTACACCACTGCATCCCACACTTTACACCACTGCATCCCACACTTTACACCACTGCATCTTTACACCACTGCATCCCACACTTTACACCACTGCATCCCACGTTTTACACCACTGCATCCCACACTTTACACCACTGCATCTTTACACCACTGCATCCCACACTTTACACCACTGCATCTTTACACCACTGCATCCCACACTTTACACCACTGCATCCCACGTTTTACACCACTGCATCTTTACACCACTGCATCTTTACACCACTGCATCTTTACACCACTGCATCCCACGTTTTACACCACTGCATCTTTACACCACTGCATCTTTACACCACTGCATCCCACACTTTACACCACTGCATCCCACGTTTTACACCACTGCATCCCACACTTTACACCACTGCATCTTTACACCACTGCATCCCACACTTTACACCACTGCATCCCGCACTTTACACTACTGCATCCCACGTTTTACACCACTGCATCCCACGTTTTACACCACTGCATCTTTACACCACTGCATCCCACACTTTACACCACTGCATCCCACACTTTACACCACTGCATCCCACACCACTGCATCCCACGCTTTACATCACTGCATCCCAAACTTTACACCACTGCATTCCACACTTTACACCACTGCATCTTTACACCACTGCATACCACACTTTACACCACTGCATCCCACACTTTACACCACTGCATCTTTACACCACTGCATCCCACACTTTACACCACTGCATCCCACACTTTACACCACTGCATCTTTACACCACTGCATCCCACACTTTACACCACTGCATCCCACACTTTACACCACTGCATCTTTACACCACTGCATCCCACACCACTGCCTCCCACACTTTACACCACTGCATCCCACACTTTACACCACTGCATCCCACACTTTACACCACTGCATCCCACACTTTACACCACTGCATCCCACGCTTTACACCACTGCATCCCACACCACTGCATCCCACACTTTACACCACTGCATCCCACACTTTACACCACTGCATCTTTACACCACTGCATCCCACACTTTACACCACTGCATCTTTACACCACAGCATCCCACACTTTACACCACTGCATCCCACACTTTACACCACTGCATCCCACACTTTACACCACTGCATCCCACACTTTACACCACTGCATCTTTACACCACTACATCCCACACTTTACACCACTGCATCCCATGCTCTACACACCACTGCATCCCACTCTTTACACCACTGCATCCCACGCTTTACACCACTGCATCCCACACTTTACACCACTGCATCCCACGCTTTACACCACTGCATCCCACACCACTGCATCCCACACTTTACACCACTGCATCCCACGCTTTACACCACTGCATCCCAAAAATATATTTTATATTTATATATATGTGTGTGTGCATGTCTGTACATATAGGCTATATATACATATATATATATATATATAAATATGGCACATTTACACAAGTGCTCGTGTTAATTATGCACTGTCCGTTTTAAAATAAAATAAACAAACATAACTCTCATATATATATATATATATATATATATATATGGCACATTTACACAAGTGCTCATCAGCTCATGTCAATTATGCACTGTCCGTTTTAAAATAAAATAAACAAACATAACTCTCAGTTTTAGTAAGAAATAATGTACAATGATGTGAATAAAATTACAATTAAATAGTAGCACAAGGTGTTCAGTCTTCTGAGTATCACTATCAGTGTAACATAATGCAAATGAAGCTTATCAGCAAGCCCTTAGATAAAGCACAATAGGCTGGCAGCTGTGTCAAAAGAGCTTAAATCACTGCTGTAACTAATATGGTTTCCTTATATATGACAACTACACTACACACATAATACATTAGCACATATGCTTTCAGTAATCAAAAATCTCATCATAAGTGGCAAACAAGCTGCTTATTATTGGCAGCTTCAGCCTCTCCGTATCCAAAGCAAATAAAAATTAATAATCTCAACGCCAGCATGGCAGGTATAATCTATAATCTTCAAAGCTTGTCCTCTCGGTTGGATTTGTCCTGGTAATGGAACAGACTGCATGAGTGCTGTTTAATCCAGCAGTCACCATCTCCATGAGCAACCATCAGAGCTACACATGTTATCTAGCCGGAAGAAAGACGTCATGACACCTGCGTGTCTCATTTGCCTTGGAGGGTAAAGAGTACCTCACAAGACAGTGCTAACCCAATTCTCCTCAAATCACACACAAGTGTTTGTGCTCCACAAATAAGCTTTAGGTCTCATCTCAGATTAAATAAGCGTATTTGGATAATTAATGGAAAATGGAAATAGAGTAGACATTAACTTTCAGGTTCTAATGTATATGATGCTGGTCACCGTTTCTTTTAAACTTTTTAATCAGCTTTTCTTAGTTTGTTTCAATGGTCTTGCCAAATTAATTTTTTTATGTATAAAGTATTCAGAGGTGGAAAGTAACTAATTACAAATACTTTCGTTACAGTACTTGAGTAGATTTTTTTATTTTTTTCTACTTTCTTGAGTATAATTAAATTGTGGTACTTTTACTCTTACTTGAGTAGAATAAAAATAAAGTATTCAACTTTGCTACATTTAATTTTCACCAAAAGTACAAAGTACTTAGACAAAGGTGCCGACGGAGCAACAGGGCAAGCTGACATTTGACAGACACTTTTCAAACTACTGTGATGGAGCCCTGGGTTTCAGCCAATAACTGACAGAACTGAAGCAGTTCAGCCAATAACTGACAGGTCTGACTCGGGTGCAAAACCAAATCAAAACTTTCAGTTCGGCTGGGGGGCGGGGCGTTCAAGGGTAGATATTACCCTTTAAAGACATACATCATTCTTATGAAAATACCTGAGATAGCTTGATGAACACAGATATATTATCGCTATCATCTGTTTGTCTTCATATTTCATCAGTCAAAACGTCTATATGTGCATGTTATTATATCCATATAAGGCATTTCCTGAAATAAGTTTAATACTTCTATGAATCTCACTTGTGGACTTTCTGCGTGAGGGATTAATCAGTACTGGGCTTCCAGTATGAATCAAACAGATTGAATAAAACAGAACGCTCCATATCGCTATCATCTCCCCATTTTGGGTAAAAATAGAAAAATAATACTAAAGTACTTTGTAACGTAGTTACTTGAGTAGTTTTTAAGCAAACTACTTATTTACTCTTACTTGAGTCATATTATTTTTCAATACTTCTACTTGTACTCAAGTAAATTATTACTTAAGTAGCGATACTTTTACTTAACTACAATTTGTTAGTACTCTTTCCACCACTGAAAGTATTGACAAAGTACAGTCTCTCAATTCATATGAGTTTATGAAAACTGCATGCACAATAATTGCAGCTGGGGTTTAAAGTATGTCTGTGTGATAATCCTGAAAGGACTTTGTACGTTTCAAGCAGCGAGGGGACAATTTCAATTGAATTATCTTTTCTAACAATTGTAATCTTTGATAATAGACTGTTCTTTATTGGTATCAATGGTTCATGAAGAACCTTAACATTAAAGGAAGTAACTATAAAATATTCTTCACGCTAAAAAATAAATGGTTCTTCGGGGGAACCAAAAGTGGTTATTTTATGGTATTATTGCGAAACCCCCCTTTTGGAACCTTTATATTTTTTATTCAATTATAACATGATACTCAACAATGGGGACAAACTTGGGAATGCTGTAACTCCATATTTCTCTCAGAGAATTGTTGATGAGAATTAATAGCTTTCCCAGTTAAAATATACATTTCAACATTACCACAACTTGTAACATGTCCATGCGGTGTGCAGAAATAAATATTCCACTCTTATACCACTAAAATAGCCCAAATACTTACAAATAAATAAAGATTAAAACCTTGATGAATAATAAGCGGGTTTATCAGTAACCTCTCAGCAATAATTAGAGTGACATCACATCCTGGTATTCAAATACTAAAGTCAAAAGTATGTTCACAGCAGCACATCTAGCTAATCTTTTACTTTTGCAGCATTCTGCGCCCATGAACACAGCATGAACTCATCCTCATTGTCTAAGTTTAGTTAATGAGTAAAGACTCATACTCAAGCATGTTAACCATCAAATTCATAGTTAGTATCCTCCTAAAGTTTGAGGTGATAACTATACCTTTTGGAAATTAAATATAAAGATCATAATGTAATTTCAGAAATAGCCACTTATCATAAGCATTAATAAGATATGCCATTTTACTCCTCAACATTGACAAAAATAATGAGGCAATAGGCTATAGTAGGCTAATAAATGGCTGCTTTAGCTTGGTTTAACTGCTGAATACAAACAAAAATCATGTCTTTCAACATTATGGATTTTGTCAGAACAGATTACAAAAATATTGAATAAAATATCAAATAATCTTAAACTATGAAACTTTTTGTTATGTAATGAGTATTTTTGATAGATCCCTATTGTAAGTCAATATAGATACAAAACCCACTAAATAAGAAATAATTCAACATATTTATCAAGAATAAACATAAATTAGGATAGACATAGACTTATTAGGCTACTTCATTCACACAAATAGGCAGTAACTTATATAATTGTTCCCATTTATTACGCTTTCTATTTCTGTTCTTAGGGGTGAATTCAGGTTGAGTGGGACACTTTTTGGCCCAAAAGTGTCCAAATCAACCAGAATTTACCCCTATGTAAACATAAATTTGATGTTTAATAAAAAAAATAAAAGAAATACTTACAGGCTTAGGCATTGTCAGTCTTGTATGGGGACCAACTGAAGAAAGAAACCAGAGGCGAGCGCTGGATCTTTAACAGTCTCTGTGCTCGCGACCGATCTGAACAGTGAACTCTAGAGACTCATTCCTGAGTCATTTTCGATAGATGGTGTCAAAGCCTCGCCCCAGCGATAGCTAGTACGATAAGTTAGTTAGACCACTCGAGTTAAAGCGGTGCAATGGGTCTCTGCTCACCGCGCAGCTGCGGGTCCTGCAGGTTCGACCTTTGATCAGGCTCGCGCCCAGACGGCGACGCACGCAATGCGACAGAACTAGAGCACGTACAGTATGCACTAATGCAGCCTTGCTTATTTGAACGGAAGGTTCTTGTCCTGTCGCTAACAATGATAGAAACTATTTGACAGCTCACTGTTACATTACAGCATTAGTCTGTACATTGGGCGGAGAGATCATGACGGTTGAGTTTGATAATCTACTGCAAAGGTGGATATCTGGGCAGTTCTCTACTTTCTCTAGTCTATTAGTAGCCTACAGGTAGCCTATATGTAGTAGCCTACAGGTAGGCTAATATGTAGTAGCCTACAGGTAGGCTAATATGTAGTAGCATAGGCTAATATGTAGTACCTAGCCTAGCCTCACATCATGTCGGCTATTTGAACACTTAAGACGTGGAAAAAAAAGTTTGAATGTCACAAAATATCAAACATGTAAGTTGTTTTAAATGCTAAAACCGTTGGTTAAAAATAATTGGGAAAAAAATAATAATTCTGAGAAAATGTCTTCTCTTGAAAATAAAGGTTCTTTATTTGCATCAGTGGTCATGAAGAATCTTTCAAATCCATGAGACCTTTCCATTACGAAAAAGGGTCATTATAGTGAAAAAAACGTTCTTTAGATTATGATTATGTTCTTTACACAAATAAAATAATAGTTATTTTAAGAACTGTTCACTGCGGTTAAAGAAAAGAGAATTAAAGTAGTCAAGTCGTGAAATGATGAAAGCGTGAACTATAGGGTCTAGTAATGTACTTTAAATAAGATTTTAAAAATAATGTCAGAAAAACATCAGTTCTGCTGTTGTTCTTAAACACCAGTAGTGATGTTTTAGACGTTGTCATGTCACCATAAATAGAGTCATCAGTGTCCCAATGTGTAGTGAGCAGGGTCCTTATACTGTCCTTAGTGCCTGAATTCATGTAGGCCTACACAATATACTGATTCACGACCAAGGGAAGCTAGCGAGCTGAGATGCACCCTAGGTCTTTAGGAGTAGCCTACTAGAAATTTTGAGTTTGATCAAGGTTGGAGATAAACTCTGCAGGAAAGTGGATCTCAAGGGTCACGGTTGAGAACCCCTGTGAAAAAACCCTTTTGGAATTTTTTTTTAAGAATGTAGGGTTATTTGTTTACCATTCGGTTTGACATTTTGTTATCTTATTTATTGGTTTTAAATGTGGGGCATAACCCATTGGTGATTTACAAACTGGCATCTCGAACCACATTAACACGCAGAGGAGCAGAACTGCTGAAATGACTGCTTTAACTAAAAGATTGTTTATTCATATTTCATTAAGATTCATTATTTTTAATAACTATCAAGATGACCTTCTAGACAGTCATAGCCTCAGTTTGCTGATCTAATGCAATGACATTTATACAAATATTTTTAGGGGGCCATTGTGGTTTAGTAATTTTGGTCAGTGTTTTGTCATTTTTATTCGTTTAAAAAAAACATATGTCTATGTAGGTTTTTACTATGTTTTAGTTTTTAGTTGTACTTTGATTTAGTTTGAGTTTTAAGTACTTTAACTTAAACTAAAAGAAAATAATAAATATTGCCTTGGCAACTAGCTAAAATAAAATAAGTTTTAGTTTTTTATATTTAATTTTAGTTACTGTTTATTTTATTTCAAGAAATGAAAAAATACGGTTTTAGCTTTAGTTAAAGATAGTTTACAGACCAAGCTGATTTGATTCATTGTTTGAAACAAAAACTATTAAATTATTTAAATTCATTTTTCATAAATGGAAACATGACTAGTTTTATTTCATGTCTTTATTTCATGAGAAGACATACAAATGGTTTGCATTGCTTTTAAGCATATTCATTAGTTCTGCAAACATTGCACACAAACTTATGAACCTGTGTAGTGAAAATTCCTCAAAGTGCCTTTCAGTTACTTTTTTTCCCCACAATTTTTGGGGAGCTGGAAAAACAAAATACTGTGGGTATAAAAACATTGTCACAAAAGACCAGACTAAAATTAAGAATAAAATTCAACAACTTGAGTGCAAATCTATGCCTAAATTGTACTTTATTGTACTTCTGAATTGTGCCTCATTATGAGGTCATAAGCAAAAGATATGACACCACCAAAAAGTAGCAACAATATAAAAAATATACAAAAAAGAACTGAACAGTTCGTCAGACATATGTCTCTCTGAGGTGTTCTGGATTGCACCACTCTGGTAGTGATGTTTCATACACCGATTCAGATGTGGTCCTCTGCCTCAACTCTGAGGAGGATCCACTCATGCTATCACAACATGTCTCTTCATTGTCTCTATTGTGAATATCAAAATATTCATTCCCAGAAGGTGAATCCAATGTTTCTTCGCTTGAGGATCTGGAGCAGCTGCATGTTTTCTTCGACAGACATCTGGCGTCCTGAACAGTCAGCGATTTGCGGCTGGTGAGAGTTACCAGTTGCGGCTGGTGAGAATTGTGCACAACCGCTTGCTGATAACTCGGAGGATTGCTTGGTATCCTGCTGTCCACCTGATGGAAAACCTCCTCGCTAGACAAGCGTTTTGGCTCCGGTTGAGGATTCAGCACCTCGGGGCTGTGGCGTAGAGCTCTCTCGATGGCCCGTTTGGTGGACCCACTTCGCCCGAAGACAGTCCTGCTTCTTATGTGTGCGCTCTTCATTGATTGCGAGCGTCTTTTTGGGGTCTCTGAGCGATTCGGTGCAGGTGCCAATTGGCGGGTGGGATACGAATGTTTGCGTAGAAGGGTCTTTCTCTGATTGCATGAAGGCATGATAGGAGGGCTATTATGGATTGAGCTCTCTGAAGCGCTGGAGAAACAACTCTCAAGTGAACTTGAAGAACAATACGGGGAGCCTTTAGAGGTTGTCCTGGCCCCAGTTTTAGGTGCCAAACAGCTTTTCCCCAAGATGTTACCTGCTCTAAACACAATACAGTCGTCGGAGATCTGTTTTGTTAATTGTTTGTCATGAAAGTCAATTTCTGTCTGGCTCCTAGATAGGACAAGGTGCCGAACTTCCTTGCTCAAGACGATTGCTGGTTCAGAGCGTCTGCGAGTCAACAGTTTTGTAGTCCAAGGTTCCTCTGTGCTAGAATGTTCCTGGGCATTCTCCTCAACGCCGGATTTGATAGAGTCCATGTCAGAAAAACTTCCCTTGTAGCCATCTGCATCAGGGTCATTACTGTCATACGCAGAGTCATGATGGTGTGAAGAATAAGAGTCTGAAGGAGAAATCAAGGATAGATACTTATTAATTACCAGAACATTAAGTATTATTAGATCATAAGTATTTTGTCTAAATTGGCTTTTCTAACTATGTAAAGGTTGCCTACACACTAGAGACAGATAATTGGTAAGATGTTTTGAGGGTGTGGAGATAAAATTCAAGTTGGAATTGGACGGATTTCTGAAGGTACAACTGGACCGCCTCTCTTAAATTCTCATTAGTCAAAGGATGAACAACTATTGATTGCATAATGACTGGCAAAATGGCAAAGAACACTTTACGAACACATAGATAAGAACCATTTAAAATGAGATCTCTTTAGCTAAAGTCTCCTGCATCCTTTCTTCAAGGGTTTCAGAAGAGATCTTAGTAATGTTTCATATTTCCCAAGATATCATTCAAGATCCAATTCTACTAAATAATATTCAGAGAAACGAGACAGTTGCCCATTGATATAAAATCTACTGCATAGTCATTCAAAAAGACAAAATGTTAAAGAAGCTACCTTGGTTATCGCTGAGTTCCTCTTCATCAGAGTCTCCAAAGAGCATCCGCGCATCCTCACCAAATATTTGATTGCAGTTTTTGATGAGAAACTCTGTCAGATTTGTCACCTGCAAATACAAATAGTGACATGAGGATTAAACAAAGGCCACTTCGACAGCAAAAAAGTCATCACATAAATGATAAAATCCCATGAAATTAGGTCAAAATAAGTTTGGATATGAAACTAGGTTGATCACTTCTTTCTCTGGTGAGTTTCAGTATTACTCAGCCTGCTATTTTTTGGCACCTGGCCACATTGTGTGAGAACTTAGTAAGGTTAAGACTTTCAGAAATCACTGTACACTCACCTCTTCCATCTTTTTCACGTTGTCGTTGTCTGTTTGGAGCAAGTTGGGGGAAACACATGTAGCTAGATTGAGGGGAACCATCTTGTTTGATTCTGCCTTCTCACTTATGAGGTAAAGCAGAACAATGAAGCGCTTCAAGAGCTGAATATTTGGCTCAGGAAGCGTGTCGATCACCCTAAAGACAAAATAAAGAAAACCTGGTCACAAATACACTTCATTTACACTAAACACTTTTTATTCAACCCAAATGTGTCATTAGATAACTTACATTTTGATTTCAGCACACTTCTGAACGTCATCTTCCTTTTCCATAGCAGTCATCCAGGATTTGGCCTTCTCCACCTTTAGCAATCTGCCAGGCAGATGTCTAAGAAAATCCTGCAAATAGGAATACACAAAACCCAGGGAATTAATGACCAAATACGCATCTTTTAGATATCAATACTATCAATCACTCAAATCAAATCATGTTGCCCAAGGTCATCCCATACCTTGATAAGATCAGCAAGCAAAAAGACTGACTGCTCTTTCAGATCAACCTCGATCCCATCGTTGAGCTGCGCCTTGATCTCTTTCAATGCTCTGGCGTTCCCTGCCTTCCTGAACACCCCCTCGGTGTACAGACCCTTTCTCAGTAGCAATGTAAGGATATCCTGCAAAGCAAATTGAGGTAAATTGAGACATTTGAAAGAGTAAAACCACATACATAAAATACTACATTTGTTTTCTATTGATCATTCAAGACAATTTCTCACCATAATTGGTTTGGGAGGACACCCATCTTTTTGACAGATATCCGACAAGTCTCGCCCAAACAGTTTGTTTTCGGGATGTACACTTGCATCATGGGATTCCATGTTCCTTTTCTGTACTCGTCGAAACATGCTCCTCCAACGCCTTTGATTGACGTTTAGGTTTCCTGTTGAATATCAATAAAGAAACTGTAAAAATCCACTATTTCACTAGCATACAGTAGTCTGATATTCTGATTTACAGTAAACTGCATTAACTTTTGAAAGGTTGTTGTTGTTTTTACTTTTCGACATCAAAAAGTCCAAGATAACAAGAGCAATGACATTTAAAATGACAGAAGTGAGACTGTAAGCTTACCAGTGTGGGAGATCCTGGGCAGATTTGCAATAGTCTGCTGACTACGGGAGATTCCTGTATTCAGTGGGACCTAATAGAAAGGGAAAGCAATCCATCAGATGAAGCAATGAACAACAGAGGCATCTATTTAGAGGCAGAACTAAAAATGGTAATTGGGGAATTTTAGGTTGGTGCAACAAGAGCTTAAATAAGCATGCTTTGTCAACTATGTGTTGGTCAAATATATTGAGATGTAACAGGTCAGGACTTTGTAATAACACATTTTAGGCTTTGTTCTCAATGCTCAGCCTTTAAAGAATCCATAATTGCACTAATCTATCAATCAGAAGGTGATAAGAAGTGCTGTATGCGTAAGATCTTGGGATCAATATACTTACAGCTGTGGCTGGCATGATGAATAGGTCCATGCTGTTTTGAGTCAACGATTTAGACTGAAACCGAAAGAACAAAAGATGTGTTTATCCTTTCATTGAGATTTGTGGAAGCAGGTCAATTCAAATACGTACTAATCAGTTTCCATGATGACATTAAGGGACAATAGGTGTGTGAAACAATGTGTGAAGGTGATAACTTACCACGTCGTGACCACTCAGCACCTTCATAGGTTTGCTGGGTTGTGATGACCAATAGATCAGTCCTCAGTCAGATTACCTGATCAGTGAAAAGTGTTTGATTAGTGATTATAGAACTTGCAGTTTCATTTATTACAGCAACTTAATACAGAAGCAAACTTTGCAAATCAAAACCCAAAGTCCATGATCCAAATAGTGCATTTAATACATAAATATATATTATAGACTCAGTTTTTGTCTTCTACACATAACATATTAGTAAAAAATATCAAGTTACAGTAGAATGTATACATAATTATGTTTAATTTAATTAGCTAACAGCTCCAAAACCAGGGTAATAATAACACACTACAATAAAAACAGTATTTGTAAATAAATATGTTACTCACCACTATTAAAAATTCAAGCAGAGGTCAAATGTTGTGGGTGGCTGGAGAAAGCAACACGCTACATTGACTCCGGAGCAGAACAGACTCTAGCAAGAGACTCAGACAGACTGAAGTGAAACAGCCCACTGCACCACACAAAATACAAGTGGGCGGGCAAAGGGGAAATTCTGATGTGCAATGGAGACAGGAAGCAGCATCACGGGCTCCCACCATCAACACCTCTTTAGCTACAAAAGACACGTTGTTGTGACCGAGGGTGGAAAGTGTGACATATACGTCACTCATGTGAGCACAAATATGGCAATAAGACGAAGTACATATCAAATTACATGGCCAGAAGGTTTAAGAACATGCGTATCATGTTACACTATCATTTGCATTGGAATAAAACAAACATGGGGATAAAGTCCAATTGGAGTTTAATATCTTAGTCATTATTATGTAACATATCTACTATCATTGCATTCTATATCTGTCTATAACACTATATCTTATGAAGATCAAATGCATGGCAGTTGCTTGCCATTTAGTAATTTTCTATTATTTCTTGAAATCAATTTCAGTTTCTGAAGGTTTTCTGGTAAGTAGGATACTAATTAATCCTGGCTAGTGTTTACAGTAAAGGCACTTTTACAATGATTCATTATTGTGCTGTAAATGCTAATGATACCCCCGGGACTTTTTAAAAGAAACAAAAAACATCATTTTGAGACTCCGAATCTGACAGTGTTTTGCTAACTGACTCACTGTCGTTCATGAAACCGACCAGCCCCCATGTTTTAAAGTGAGATGTATAATGGGTAAATTCATCATGAAAATAAAAGAGCTGCATTTGACCGAATGCCTTTCTGCATATGCCCTCCTACTGCTTACAGTCTCCGTGGAAATCAGGTCATTGCCTTCTCATCAGGAGTCTTTTGATGTTTTGGAAAGTTAAACATGCAGGGGAGTTTAAAACTGTACTAGTGAGTCTCCTTAAAATCTCAAGATTGAACAGTTATTTCTTTCTTCACTGGGGAGAACTGGGCAGCAGATGTAATATATTATTATATAAAAGTTTGGGATCAAGCAAGGTTACATTCAATCAATCAAAGGTGGCAGACAGTAAAGACATAAGATTTATATTTCAAGTAAAAATTCTTTTAAATTTGTTCTTGCAAATCAATATATTAAAATGATTTATGAAGGATCATGTGACACTGAAGACTGGAGAAATGGCTGCTTTAAATGGTAATAATACTCCACAATATATTGATGTTTTTACTGTATTTTTTAGCAAATAAATGCAGCATTTGTTTATGTTTTTGAAAGAAATGTCCAATGCTCACCAAGCATAAGACATTTCTTTCAAAAACATAAACAAATATTACTAACCTCAAACATTTAAATGGTAGTATAAATATGTAAAAAAAAAAAATTCAGATCCTTACTGAGTTTTAGCTCTTGTGACAACTAGCCCCGGTCTCTTCTATGTTGAAAAGCCATGTTCCAATAGCCTGACACATCACATCACACTCTTTTGAGACCAATGACAACTGTCTGTGTGTTAATTAACAACTTGTTTATTACATTCCATTCAGTCTTAAAATATCCCAGATTACACTAATATGACAGGACAACAAGCCGAAGTAACAAACAACTCTCTCTCTCTCAGATTAATGTGAAACATTTCTGGTCATCAAGGGCATTTTATATAGATTAGACACAAACACTATAATTATGACTGAGACGGCATTTGAGTAAAAATGGTGTCGTGGAATGATAACATTAACGCTTAACTTCTTAATTTGTAAAGTGAAACCCCTCACCACAAAAGCAATTTCAATTTCTACAGTGTGAATCACCAAACTTTCCCCTCATGTACAGTGAAAGAAACCAAGTGATTTATTGCAGGTTTACACTAATCATACTTTATATATACTTTATAAATTTACTTTATTATCTAGCATAATTTAATACATTTAAAAAGGCCAAACTACCTACCTATTTTTTTTAAATCACACCTGTAGGTGGCCTCATTTGAATGACCTTCAAAGCAGCCCACCAGGGAAAAACCCACGTGGGATATAGTGCATCATAATGTTTTCTAGGTTGTAGGCTGAAAGACCACCAGACAACCTCAAATTTACACATGCCCACTACTGTCAGAGGTCACAAACGACTATTATTCACACTTTTGATTGGATTGATGGATATCTTTATTATAAGACAATGATCTTTAAAGCCTGTCTCGGCATCAAAATTCCTCTTTAATGTTGAAATTAAGTTGGTCTTCAGGTTTGAAGTCTTTATTGGGGCTGCCGTCCTCTTTGAGAACGCGCCTGCTGGTGTATCCAACGATAGGGTACTTTGCTTTGTATGTGCCTTTAAATATCTGCTCGAGGGATTGAAGTTGACTCTCAGTGAGGCCCGTCTAACAAATAGAAACCAAAAGAGGCAATTAAGTTTGTGGGAAAAGAGTCTGGTGGAATCCAATAATCAAACAACCGTTTAATATGAAGAAGCTGTAACTATTTATTTTATTTTTTTCTGTGGCAAAGTTGTGATCTTTATAAAATCCCCAACTTACAGTGTCATGTGTGAGATCTGCAGGGTCGAGGGACATTTTGGCGACGGCTCTGGTTGAGTCTTTGCCCACAAGGGCATTATAAGATGCTCCCTTTCCGTAAAAGTCTGGAAATTAAAGAGACAAAACAGGGTTTTCACACTTTCTGACCAAGGAATTCCCATTATTTTTCTAGCCATTCCTATTGCGACGTATATCTGAGAGAAAGATATACGAAAAGTTTGAAAAGTTTGCTACGGCTGGTAAAGACCATTGTACTTTGGTCCGTGGCGATTACGTAATAGGTGTGTGCCTTCTTTCATGTGAAATCTTTTCCAGTTCATTTAATTTCTCCTGTTCAGTCGGTCGAGACACTGACACTGTTTTTCATGTTTAATACAGTAAAGCTGCTTGATTTTAAGCAATCTATTGTATAAAAAGATATATCAATAAACGTGACGTGACTTTACTTGAGCGCCGAATTGCAGAGCTTGTGCAAACATATCCACGTTGCTATGATCAGATGCTTTTCTTATGCTTTATTAAAATGCTGGCTGTTTTCTCAATTTTGTTGTGTTTATTTTGTTTTTTTGAGAGAAAAATCACACAGCACATATTTACATATTCATCTAAACTTCGCTCTCAGCAGTGTTGGTGGTGTTAGATGTTCGATAGTATATCGCTGCTCACGTATTTCGAACATCTTTTTAACCCTAAACGAAGAATGAAAAAGAACTTCACTGGGAGCATTTCGGGGCCTTAAATTGCATTGCTTTATTGTTTTTCCAGCCCTGGGAATTCCTATATTTTCCCAGGACTGTTGAAAACTTGATCCAGTAAAATGCAAATAGGCCTGTGGTTTCAATATAGCCTACATGCTTAATTAATTCTAACACACACGTTTGTTTCACTGTACTGTATTAGTGAGTGAGGTGAGGACATTGTATAGACTTCTACTGATTTTAAATCATGTTAAGGATATTTTCTTAACCTAAGTCCTACGGCCTAAACACAATATATTTAAATTAAAAACATGTTTTGGCCGATTTATAAGCCTTTTTAACTAGTAAGGATGCCCTCAGTAGTCAGTTGTCATAATATTTCACCAGATAAGTAAGGACATTTGGCCCTCACAAGCATATAGCCAAACCTGTAAACACACAAAATAAATCAAAATAGGGAACAAAGCAAAGATCTAAACTGATAGATCTACTTCCTCTAAAGAAGTCTCTATTAGTTTGAAACTTCCACCCGCAAACAAAAGATTGAAGAAGGTGAAGTTGTATACAACATCTGACCTTTTCCAGCTGTGACGTCAAACACTACTCCTTTAATGGCCATGTAAATTGGTTGTCCATCCTGTAAAGGGGGCGGGGCCGGTTTAAAACTCGTCAGTAAATACAATTTGTATTTAATAATGAATCAAAAGTACATAGTTTCTAAATAGCGTATAAAAAACTAGCATGTTTTTGTGACAGAACATACCTCGCTCCCATCGTATCTCTGCAACTCCTCCTCGGTGAACAGACGCACCGGTTTCGATGCGTTTTTTATTTTGCTATCATCATTTGTGGAACAAATACATAGTAACGTGTATAATACAACACAACGGGCATAAAACATTGTGGACTGTCCGTGTTGAGGTTTGTAAGAACCGAGTCTGCGGCTACAGTTTCCTTGTTGTCACGGGAGTGTCTCTGTTTCCATTCAGTCTTTAGATGCTGATCTCAGGTCAGCTTTCACAATCGGAGGTGGAAATGCTCCATTTGTTTCGGAACAGTATATCTAATTGGTGCTTTAGGACAAAATGGTTTAATATTTTAACGTATCGCTGTTTGCGGCTCGGATATAGTGAACTTGTATTATTTTGCACTTCATGAAACTTCTTAAAACAACAACTTCTGCTTTGGGAACTTTCTAAACTTCCACTTGCCGCGAGTTTCTGTTTCTCCATTCACGTGAGATGGACCGGAAGTGACGCGCACCAAATGGAACTCCTCTTTAAACAAGCCCAGTAAAAAAAAAAAAAAAAAAAAAGCCAAGTTCCTCAATATTTTAAACGAGGGAATTCTCAAAAGGTCGTTATTATACATAAAAATGTACACATTTAATGAATCGCTACATTTATAACAATATTGTATCTTATTTCATAAATTCTGAAGCACAAATCCTTTGTATGTTATGTTACATTTTAATAGATCTTTATAAATCTGCGCAATTTATTTTTTTCTACTGTCAATATTACTGTAGAATATGCTGTCCTTGGGTTTTTATCTTTTTACTTATGCAATTACAAATAAAAGTTTAGAGAGAAAACAAATTTTTTGAAGGATTTTAGAGTTTTGTTGGAATAATAGACAGAGAAGACATGGGGAATATTAAAGTACTTTTTTAGCGACCATCAAATAATTACTTAGGCTATTTAAAAAAAAAGTACCTACTCAACAAAGTAGGCTATGCGATTTCGGATGCACACTTAAGACAGATCAATAGACCACAATGCAACTGTATTGTTATAATTTTCGTTTGTGTAATCTTTTTATATTGTCTCCAACAGCCCATGCATGCATACAGCCCAATGGAATGGTGTGTAAAACAAATTCATAAGAGAGAAAACTGTAACAAATCAGCTCCATTGGGGATTCACGTGATCAAGGGGGTGTTACATTTAAACACATTGCAAGTGTTCCGCCGAGATATATCCAGCTGCAGACCCGCAGCACCACCAGATTCAGAACCCCAGCGCCAGAACCGGAAGTGAGAGTTATTAACAATGAGACAAGCAATACAAGTTTACAATAACTACAAATTAATTTAACATATATCTGGACATGCCCGAATGTTTTGTTCAAATATTTGACTTGGTGTATCCACATTATAATAGATATAGGATCTACAGATGTACACTACTCTGCATTGTGAAAAGCCAGTGTCAAGGTTCAGCACACTTCTGAATGATTGGTGCCAGTTTTCATAATTAATTTAACAATGGTATGTGTCACTTTACAATAGTTTGTGGCATTTTCTCTCATGCTAGTTTACAATTATTTGAAATACCTGATTGGTAAGTGTCAATTTGTGGTGCACAAGGCTACCACTTTAATAAGAACATTTTACTAAAATGGCTAAATAGTTTCTATATTCTTGTATAGTTACAAATGACAGCTTAACTGTCCTATATACAAATAGAAATAAATGTGTTATCATAACAACTGTATTTACAATATGTAGGTAAATATATTGTCAAAATTATTATAAAAAAAGAACCATAGTAAATATAAATGCATACAACGGACCACGATATTAAAAATAGGGTGAAGCCCAATGTTTCTGTACCTTAATGTATCATTATAACATACGTATAAAGTATGACGTTTCGTGTGTAATAAAAGCATACCGTTTCGTGTCTAAGCAAATTACGCTTCAAAACGTTAGGTGGCGTTACCCGGTTTAGAACGTAAGCTCCGCCCCTCAGTTAGAACGTAAGCTCCGCCCCTCACTTCCGGTTCTGGCGCTTGTGTTAGAACGTAAGCTCCGCCCCTTACTTCCGGTTCTGGCGCTGGGGTTCTGAAACTGGTGGTGCAGGTCTGCAGCTGGATACTATAGGTTCCGCCAGTAGTGGGCACTTGTGCAGCATACACAATGTTGTACATCTAGTGAATGAGGTGGAGGGAAGTTGGCGAGGGAAGGGCATTAAAAAATGGATTTAGCTGCGTCCCAATTCAATCCGAAGGCTCCTTCAAATGCGGCCTCCAAATGCGTCCTACATTTCTCGTGAAATGAAGTATACAACAGATATATCCTTTGCTTGCTTGCCCCAGAATTCATTGCGTGCCAGTGACAATGGGATTTTTTTGAGAGAAATTGCAGAATTACACTTTTAAAAGCAATTATTGGGTTTCAAATGTTGACACATCTAACTAAGATGCGTACTAAGAGTACGAATACACGTCACTTTTTACTCTTTATTATACAGAGATGGACCATGGTGAACATATTTAGACTGTTTGTGAACCGTGTTTTGTTTTTAGACAGTTTAATATAACTTTTAAAAATGTCCAGAACAACGCTCTTCAACGGCAACTGTCAAAGCTTCTAGGCAACAAGAACAATCCTCCGTAGGCTAGACCGTCCCATTTAACAACGCTCAGTCCAACCTTAGAGGCCTTCGAAGGATGCCGCCTTTGAATTGGCACACAGCCAAACACAGCCCGATGTATTCGGAACTGAATACTACTTACTATTTCTGCCTTATAAAGATATATGGTAAACAACAACAACGTTGTATAAGCAGTATACTAGTATGCGGTTCTGAATTCAGCACTCTTATAGGCCTAATTTATATACCCAATTTTATATACTTTTTATATATTACTTTTTTCCGTTAGCTTTTAATGCACTGTGAGCTTCTGTCATGAATGTGTGGTTTGCCCTTGTCTCTTTATCTTGTGTTTTGTTCAGCACTTTGGTCAGCCATGTTTGATAAATGTGCTATATAATAAAAACAAACTTGAAACTTGAAAAACAAACTGAAATTTGTGTGACTATAAATCTAAGAGAATAGTGTCCAACCATCATAATCTTCCAAATAAATTAAGCATTTTATTGACGTTCTTCCATATCTTTAATTGTTATGGTCATCATTTATTTTTTACACATTTATAACTCTTATTAGCCTACTCCTTTCTCTCCTTGTGAACGAGACTGACTCACTGACATGATGAAAAACCTGAAGTACAGTGTACAGGTTTGCCCCCTGTCGTCCAGTAGGGTTAGCACTTAATACTCCAGACCTGACCTATTTTTTTTAATACATACTATTTTTTTACAGTCTATGCTCCAGACTCGTTCAGTGACGGGGGCGTAGTCGTTCAGTAAACCCAGCCAATGAAATGTTCCGTCACAACCCACCTTGAATGCTATTGGCTCTTGCCATAGTTAGTCTTTCAAGACAGTCAGGCATCACCGTCACGCGCTTCAAACGGAATGAACAAAAAAATATATATCAGTAACGTATCTTAAATGTGAATGAAACACTACTACATGTTATTCTGTCTTTCAAAAAACTCCCCCCAAGTAACGTTACTTTATTTCTTTACACAAGAAAGTGCTGGCTTCTCATAGAGTCAGTCAGTATGCTGTTATTCGTAAGCGAAAACAAATATGGAAACCATGTGATGTGTGATAGAAAATATACGAAACAGAACCTAAATCGTGTTATGTGTATTGGAAGACTTTGCGTACACTTTTCAGAAAAAGATAAAAGATTGTATCCAAGCCCTCCCCATCTAACTAACAGCTGTGATGTCACGCTTGGCCGTTGGCTGAGCCTCACGCGACGCGAGCTCCTCGAGACTCTCCGTCCGTGAGATGAGAAAGTCCGGGTTCTGCTCCTGCAAGTTGATGGCAAAGTTTAAATGCAAATATTCGGAGGTGAAGCACAATGCTGAGGAGAGACGCATCTCGATCTTACCAGGAGGTAATGAAACTAACTAGAGTGTGAAATGCGGTTGGATCCAGCAGGACTCATGCATAGGGTTGTAATCGCGAACCGTATGAAAGCAGTTTCTTTTCAGTGAGGAAGTTTCATAGTAAAGCAGAAGAAGCAGTCATGTGATATCAGCTGACCGCTTGCTTCTTATTGCCGCTGGGCGTTAGAGAGATACGAGGCGCAAAATACTGTCAAATATACATTAAATGTGTGTATGCTTTTGCTAAAAAGCAAACAAATAACTGTATATAGTCTGTATTATTCTTTTTATGTCACTTGTTGTTACATTGTAGTTCAATGGTGGTGAGGACTGTGCTGCTGGGCCACTTGAGTCTTACGAGAACAATGATGTTTCTGAAGTGGAGAATGATGAAGCAAGCTGTGACCCTTTACCAGGTCAGAACTTGTTCCTAAAATATGACACTGATAAGTCAGTGTTTTTCTGTTCATGTATGTAGATCTAGATTTAGGTATTAATCCGGTGACACTTTACAATAAGGTTCATTAGTTAACATGAACTTACAATGAACAATACTTCTATTTATTAATCTTAGTTTATGTTAATTTCAACATTTACTAATACATTATTAAAATAAAATGTTGTATTTGTCAACATAGTTCATGCACTGTGAACTAATGAACAGCTGTATTTTTATTAAGTAACGTTAACAAAGATTAACAAATACAGTAACAAATGCATTGCTCATGGTTAGTTCATGTTAGTAATACATTAACTAATGCTAACTTATTGTAAAGTGTTTCCATTAATCCTATAGTTATATTGTGGTGGTGCAATTTTATGTATGTAGAAAACATTACGGTTTTCTGCAGAACTGCTTTATAGATTAAATTAACTAATTTAATAATTAATGATCTTCACAACAGAACTGAATCAACAGTGACTTGACTTGACTTGTAGGTAGGCCTATGTATGTATGTTTGTTTTTTGCATTTATTTATTATAAATTAATACATAAATTAAAATATTTACATATTTAATATATAAATATTTATCATTTATTTATTTATCAGTTCAATTAACTTAGGGTGTTGATTTAGCCATGTTTGATTGTATGATACATTTAAGGTGCTGAAATAAAAACATTAAATTGCAGAAAAAACTGCAAGTGCTATAATCACAAAGTAAACCGTTTTCACTGACCAGGTATTCTGACATAGAGGACTGAATCTATATATTTGTTTTCTATGCTTATAACGTGGTATGGACTAGGTGGTGCAATTGTGTTATTTTTATTTATTTATTTGTACAAATTTCTCTTCTTGGACCATACATTGTATTATTTAGACGACAAATTTAACATTTGCATTCTGGGACAGTTCTATATGTGTATGTATTGCATCTTTTATTAAAGACATTGCTTTAAAATAAACTTTCATTATATATTGCAGATGAGGATGCTGTGGACAGCAATCTAATGCCCATTGGTTTCAACAAAGCTTGCCTGAAGAATGTTTTCACGGTCATCCTTGTCCTCATTTACCTGCTGCTCACTACAGTGGCTGTGTTCTTGGCCTACCAGACTATTTCAGACTTCATGGAGAAATTCAACCATCCAGTGATGTCTGTTTCATACAAAGAAGTTGAGGAGTTTACTGCACCAGGTGAGCTATAATACACTGTCATTTTATGGTATCTCTCATGATGTCTATTTACAGACTCTTTCATCATTCCTTTGCGTTCAGGAATTGCTTTGTATCCTGGGAAGGCGCAGTTATTAAGTTGCATGCATCACTATCATGACAACATTCCACCTCTTGTTGCATCGGGCAGACTAGAGAAAAGTAACTGTATAACCGACGAGGTCATTTACTATGGGCCGTATTCAAACCAGACGCAAGTATGTTTTAGAGTTTCCTCATCAAATTTTTTTGAAGAAATGCTACTATTAATAATCTTTTATGCAACATGTCTGCCGCAGAAGCGAGCCGTAGTGGTCAGAGGGCCGACTGACGTGAGGAACCGAGAGCTTATATTCCTTCAGTTCAGTCGGAATGAAACGGAGGAGGATTTCAGCGCTATCAGTTACATGTTTTTTGCCACATTCAGTGACATGCAGAAAAGGTAGATCTACTGTATATAGAAATGCTCAGCATGAATCAGATTTGTTTTACTGTTTATATAAAAAAGTGTTTTTCTCATCAGCTCGGATAAAGCAGCTTTTATGACGGACTGTGAAAGGAACTACTCCATGTGGACCTTCTCTGGAGGATTTCGGACATGGGTCAAAATGTCTTTGGTCAAGACGTCGGGCAGAGGAAATGAATCAGTTGAATTTAGACAGGAGGTGATAGATTTGTTCTGCTATTTTTTAGTCTTTGTCAACTTCAGCATGCTAGTATAACAATCAGGGTCATAACCACCATGGAAAATCAAGTGATCATGTTTTTTATGTAAATATTCAGATTAGTGGTCAACCAAATTAGTAGCCATTTCTTAAAGAGGACCTATTATGCTTTTTTTGCATGGTCAATATTCTTTAGTGTGTAATGTTGCAGTTTGAGCATGAAAAAAGTTGCGAAGTTACAAAGCACAAAGTCACTCCAAAAGGAGGTAAAGACCCGTTCACAATAAACAATAAAAAATATAGTTCTTAAAAAAATGTCTCAATATTAAAGAATAGCAGAGTTCACACCACGGCTATAATGATAACTGCACAGAGAAATGATATCGTTGGAATCGTTTCTAAATGAGATGCACTGACAGACTGGGTATTGAGTTGCTGCAACAATGTAAAATATGTGAAAAATAATGTTTTTTGAACATTCAAGCCTGAAAAACCATTCTTGTAAAACCTAAAAACAAAATCAAGACTTCATAAAAGGGCATAATATGTCCTTTATATATATATTACACTTGATCCACCTAAAATACTTGATAATCATAAATATTTATTTCAGTCCAGTGTGGTGAAGTACATCGACAAGAGGCCGCCACAGGAGCAAGCCAACGAGCTTTTCTTTGTTGTGTTCCAATGGCGAGATCCATTTATACAGCAAGTGAAAGATGTAAGTGAACACATGATTAAATATTAAACTAATTGTCTCTGTATAGTGCTATACAGAGAGTCTAATTAAGTGTGCCTTTTGTTTTTGAACAGATTGTCACAGCAAACCCGTGGAACACTATAGCCATATTGTGTGGCGTCTTCATGGCTCTATTTAAAGCTGCAGAGTTTGCCAAACTCAGCATTAAGTGGATGATCAAAATCCGTAAAAGACACTTAAGGGCAAAAATTAGAGAATTGGACCAAATGAGCTAATTCTATTACATCTGACAACTCGAATGGAGTTTTTAATTACGACCATCGACCACTTTGAGACTTCTGGAGAACTATTTCAGGTCAAAGAATGTATGACAGTTTCATGAAAAATGTGTTGTTGTTCTGTACGTTAAGTTTTAACTGGACAATAGATTTTAACTTGATGAGCTGAGGCATGTGTTCTACAGTACCAGGGCAAAGTGTATTAATGTGGTTGTGACACTGAAATATTAACTATTCCCTCTGGTTCTCAGTGAGACTAAGCTTGCTGAAATGATGACTGAGTAAGAATTTAGCTGAAACAAAAAAAAGTGCTTTTAATGACAGGGACTTTGGTTAAGTTGCATTTCCAATTGATCAATAAATGTATAAATAACAGGACATTCAATGACAGAGAAATACGGCATTGCTGCTGTTTTCTTTAAACATTTTGCTGTTAATGTGAATGAGTTATGTTTTATTATTATATACATGTTGTATAGACCCATACCAACTTATAGAATTATATCATTGATTTAAATGTTCTGAAAACATTATTTAATCATGCTTACAAAACTAGCAGGCCTTTTTTTGTAGTTATGATGTAACTTTGACTTGTTTCCATGTGATGTCCTTTTATTTTCTTGTATTTTTTTTTAAGTTATCAAAGTTTTAAATCTAAGATTTTTTGTTATTAGCATTATAACTTCCAATTGTATTAATATACGAAATATTCTTCAATAACTGATGCTGCCTCCAGGACTACAAATGTTATCTTGTTTAAACTATTGTTTAAAACCAAGTTACTTGAATACATCCTAATCTTACAGCTGAATTAAGAATTGTTATGAGGGATTTAAAATTTACGACTTTGACTGTTTTACACAAGAAGTGATAATTATGGCATGGATGAATAATTCCATAAGAATTTTTTTATTTTGCACTTTACGTTTATTAATCAGGACTAATACCAAAGGGAAGCTTTATTTTCTACTCATATTTACTTAGTGGTCTTTATATTCTTCGTCTCCTCATTAAAAATCTATAAAAGTATTCTGAAACTGCTTTATTGTGTTTTACATGAGCTAGTGTGTTTGTTTATTTTACAATTTACATGGTTACCGGATACCGTTATCTAGTAACCGTTACTAGCTACTAGTGAGTGACTTTTACTTTAAAATCTTGCCGGCCATTTTGAAACTGATCGGTTGTTTCAGTTTTCACGGGAAAAAGGCGCCCATAACGTTGCTGAGAAGTGTGGAAAATTAATAGAAATGGTGTGATTTTTATGGAAATCTGAAGAAATGCATTCTCCGCGTGAATTAAGAGGTATACGTGATACCGGGTTTGTCTTTATCCACGTTGTTTTGCTGCTTACATGATCTAATGTTCAGTCCATGCAGTGTGTTAGCCTGAATGCTAAACATCTGCACATGAGAAACACCCCTGCATGTTTCACTTTTTACGTTCTTCTGCAATTTAACCCTCTGTCAGTTCACAGTAGTATTTTAACCAGTGATGTTAGCATCATTCTTCTTAGAGCTGCATTAACCAGTGAACGAATTTGTTACAAACAAACACGTCGTTCTCTGCATGAATGAGTTGTAAACAGTTTGCTTGGTATCTCTAATGATAGATTTCAGAAACTCAAACCTCGTTATTAACCTTCAGCCTGTTTCATGTTCACCCCGTTATTATATTACCGAGATGTCTTACTGGAGATGGAGGCAGGGATCCATTTACTTATAGAGGACATGCTCACTGACCTGTGCTTGAGAGCTATTTTAAGCTTTGTTGTTATCAGTGGCACCAATGGAAAACCACTCTCAGATCATGCCACTCACAGCACTGATGGTTTGCCATTTTCATGTTGTGGCATGGCTTTATGACTTTAATATTTCCTGCACCGCGGCCTAATGTCATGCCATTTTCTGAGGCATAAACTGCACTTCCTTTCAAAGCATACCAGTTTACAGTCATGCATATAAACCCTGTTACACCTGACATAAGAAATAATAATCAGAATATATATATGTATATATTTATATTAAATGGAATTGTATATTAAAACTTTAGACAACCTCTTACAAGTTTTCATGCGTTTTTGTTGAGTATCATATTTGATACATCAGGCTTAAATATGATGTAGTGAGGATATGGAGCTCATACCTGAGGAGGATAAAAACATTTTATCCTTATCAAAATTTTATTCAGAGGCCCAAACTGAGCAAAATTATGCAATTGCTTATATTTAAATAGGCTTAAAGGAATATGAAATTCGAATAGTTTATGTAAATCAATGAGGCCGTAACAGTATAGCTGACTACTTCCATAAAAATGCATATTAATATCCGTTAAAACGCAAAAAGGTGTTCTGTGTGAATGGCCCCTCAAGCTGCGTAGAAACAGTGTTGTTCCAGTGTTTTTCCAAACACTGTTAGAGAACTGAACCTGTCCAGACATGACCCTTCTGTGGTGTCGGGGTTGGCTTGTGTGCTGCACTCTCAGCATACTGCATTTAGTCCCCTGACCGACTGCCGTTCCTGCTGGCTTGTGTCTTCTGGCACCTGCATGGAGCCAGACACACTGACCTTCTTTCCGTCCTTATGGAGTTTGTCCAACCTTTTGCATTACTGATACCACACAGTCTAATGTAAGACTTGGCAAAGCCTTTTCATACGAGCCTCTGCAGTATGAAATAAATAATAAAGCTCACCTTTGAGTAATGTGCAAGGCTGAGTCTGAATGCCGTCGCTGGTACATATTCAGATTTGAGTCCTATCTATCTGTCTGTCCGTTCGTCCGTCCAGTATTTTATTATATCCAATATTTTATGGACCATGTCAACATGACATGTTTACAGTGTAAGTACACAAAGAAGTACTTAGTAGTAGTTATTAACTACATAACTACATTGGTTTAGGGTTAGTTACTTGTAATTATGCATAATTTACCATTATTACTATTACTAGTACATGTATCATGTATCTATTCAATAATAATTTAATATATGATCAATATTTCAATTTTGAAAGATTTATATTCCCTTTGTAAATCCAATTTCTTTTGTTATCTCAAATATATCTCTTTTTGGATTTGATGTCTGTGTTTTGACTATTTAAGAGCGAGATAGAGAGAGAGTGTGTGTGTGAGAGAGAGAAATAAGAAATCAAGAAAATCATTCTTAGCATGTGATTTTCTTGATTTTGCACACATTACATGCTGCATTTTCTGATTGTTTTATCTGTCTCTTTATGCAGAACCCTGTTTATTAGTGCTGGTCTAAGATACAACAACATCGTTCAACATGGTTAAAGAACAGAAATGCATTCTTTGTGAAACTGTCTACAGCTCCAAACAGGTAAACCTGGCTTTTTAAACATAAACCTTCTCCCAGTTCTGCTATAATGTGACAATGCATTGTTTTATTATTATTATTATTGCATGTAATCCTTACCGTACCGTATGCTTCTGAATTTCTGCCTGCCTACCTCATATCGATATCAAATGTATTTCTAGAACACATTTTCCAGTATGGGATTGAATGTGATATTGAATAAGTGCACTCAATAACGTCCACAATGGTTTCAGACACCCAAATGTCTGTTTCCTAAAATATTTTTTTGGCTTTCAGTATGAATATGTTTGCCTTACTGTTATATATAAGCTAGTGTGCTCCAAAACAATGATAAAAATTCGCATTTAGAAGACCAAACCCAACGTTGAAAATTAAAATCAGGTTGATGTTCTGACGTCAACCCGACTTTCGTTTCCAACCAAAATGCAACCCCTGCAACCAAAATCATCGCTGACTGGCGTTACTTCTTTCTACTCGAGGACCATGACAGAAATGTAGTGGAGTAAAAAATAAGATATTTGTCTTTCAAATGTAGTGAAGTTAAAGTAAAAAGTTTCCATAAAAAATAATACGTCAAAAGTGAACTCTACTCAAGTAAATGTACTTTGTTACTGTCCACCTCTACAAACTGTAATTTACACGCTCACGTTGGCAAAGTCTGCACATGCACTGTTCTGTTGTGAGATCTATAAACTGTGCAAGGCAAAAAAAAATATAAGAATAAAATGCTAGTTAAAAATGATCTGTATAACATGAAAAAGTTTGTTTCACCACATGTATGCCTGTATTTATTGAAATATTGTTCAATACCATGATGCTATATTTCAATGGTGTCTGTCTTGGTTTTTAGGAGATGGAAGAGCACATGAGGAGTATGCTGCACCACAGGGAGCTGGAGAACCTGAAAGGCCGGTAAGAGGTCATGTTACACACAAATGTTGCATAGAATCATCTAATCCACCTTTTTGCCAACCAGATTTTTGTCTTTAGATAAATTAAGTTAATATTTCAATAATATAACAACACATTTGCACGTTCATGGTTTTGTAATGATGGTAATGCTCACTTGACAGGCAGGTAAACATAATATTTCATCTTTTCTTAGTAAGTGTTTATTTTAAAAAAAAAATTTAATGATTCCATTAGTTATTAGCTTTTCATCGACTCACAAACTCCCTCATGAACCCATGTTTGGGAAACCCTTCTCTACACTATCAACATTACAGTTATACTGTCAAGTTCATAGAACTGAGCGACCTTTATATCTCAGGGTGTTGTAGCCTCATCTGAGACGTTTGTACACTAATTATAATGCTTAATTGTTTTAATCTGCTATTTAAAAATGTGGAAATTCACCCTAAAATTTTGTTAAAATATATACATACTTTTAAATGCTTATGCAGTAATCTACGGAGCCCCTAAAGGGACGTGGCGGTGGAAAAAATTTGGGATGGGAGAATTTTTTTTTTTTTCAAATCTTTCCACGTAAAACTTTTGCGTTCCCTCACAAAGTTATTTGCGTTCCCACGCAAAACCTGTTGTGAGCTCGAACAGACACTTTCTGTTTATTGTCGACTAGCAGTGTTTAAGAGCAAAACACAAATAACATCTATTTACAATCACAGTAAGCTAGACAACGAGCTACAACCCGATTTTCATCAAAACAAGCTTTATAAGCAGGCGATTGAAAGACAAGTCTGAATAAGGGATCGTCTGGAAAGCGCAAAAAACCCCAAAACACACTGTAGTGTTTGGTGACACTACAGTGTGTAATGACTATTTTTGTAGTAACTTTTTTTGGGTTATATTGCACTTTGCAGATGGTCCCTTCGGACTTGTCTCTCATTTATATTTATATTATAAAGCTCGGTTTGAGGAAATTTGGGTTGTAGCTCATTGTCTACGTTATTGTGATTGTAAAAAGTGTCATTTGTGTTTTAACAATGTTTAGCTCACAAGTTATCGTGGGAACGCAAAATAATTCTCCCGTCCCAAATTTTTCCCACCACCACGTCCCTTTAGGGGCTCCGTAGCAATCACAAACAGCTGTGAAAGTCATGGGAAATATTTTGGAAAAGGTGTGGAAACCCTGAATACACTTATGGTCAAAGCATGTGTATTGAAAGGCACGTGTGTCTTTTGGTCAGTGGATAGATAAGCCGAGGCAGCTGCCATAACCCAGGAGTATATATAGGGACGTTGGCAACTGGTAAGGCCGACAAATGACAACTGCCTCGTGACAATTATGTAGATCTCTGGAATGTGAAAAGTGAGAATTGCATTCTTAAATGGGGACAGTATTGAAATCCAAGGTGAAAAACACACAAACATCATGGCCTTTAGAGGTTCGACATATTTTAGCTAATTGCATTTTGGTAATAATGATGTTTATGAGATTAGTTTAACTTGTTTTGTGCTTTAATCAGAGCAATAATTAGGGCCCTATAATTTCCGCGATTGCGGAATTGGCAAATTAACTTAATTTATTTTACTTATTTGGAATGAAATTCTGTATTTGTGTGGGAGAAGAACGTATGTCTGGGGAAAATGCAGACCGGGGGAAGCAAATCTGGGCGACACAACCCCTCCCGTCATTTCTGATCGCGGGATCGCTTCAGTCGATTTAACCTGTGATTTCTATGGCTGAATGAGGGCTTATGAAACTATAAGCCACGCCCATTCTGGCGGGCTCTGACGCGCCAGGGTGCGAAGCGGCCTGATTGGTTCGTGCACCCTGAGCCGCCTCACCATTGGTTCGTGCAGTTGCCGCAGCACAGCCAATGGGCGCCTAGACGCTCAGCAAACACAGCTGAACTGCGTTTTAACCATTTAATATACCGGTAACCATTAATATTTTTAAGCTCAAGCATTAATATTTTGTTGTTACTTGAAGTACTTAGTGCAGTGTTATTTTGCATCATGCAGTATTTGTCCTGAAAAGTACTGAGTAAATGTGATGTTTGTTACCTCAATAAATTTAAGCTCATTCCTTTTTTATTTGTATACATTTTAATAATTAACATTTTAAGCTTTTTACGACTAAAATAACAGTAAAGGGTTAAAAAAAACCTGAATTCCCAAAAATTTAAATGGAAAAACGGAATTTGGGAAAAATAAATCGGATTTTATAGGGCCCTCAATAATTAATTTGAACAAATGGTAATGAACTGCAGAACAATAATCACGTATAATTCTAATCATAATCAAAATCATAGTACTCATTCGCAAGCCATGCAAAAAACTTAGCCTATATTTCGATTAGAAAAAACTCTACAGGCTGCTGACTGGAAAATGGCATGCTGCCATGACACAATTTTTCAGGGATAAACCAACTGCCAACAGCAAGCATCTATCAGCTCACGAGTTTGGCAGAGAGAAACTAGGCAGGGAGGGGTTCTCAAGCCGGCAACTGTAAGCAGCTCGCATTACAGTTTGCTGAAGAGTCCTGGCCTTGGTGCAGCCTTAAAGAGCAGTGGAAGGTGGAGCCAGAGGGTGGGGGGGATGTGATTTCACACACCAAAATCGAACCGCTCTCCCAACCCTCTTCTCAGAGCACAGCAGACTCCATCATGACAGCGTGCTAGGCTCAGCTGGTGCTGAGCGGGTGGTCACCCCTCTGAGCTCAATGTCTCCCATTGCCTTCTGTTCTTGTCTGTTCACTCTAAACCAGTTGTGAAGCCCTTGGAGATGTACCACAAGATCAGGAAGATTGCATTTTTTTTGTTCTTTTTTAGTAACTAGTTGGATTTTATTTTGTTTGAAAAGTCAGTTTGCCTCCTGATCTCTTAAAAGGATCCTAACTGATTAGACAGCCACTCTCAAAAGTATCAGCCATGCCTGAGGGAAGCATTGAGCAGCCTTTGTGCGTCTCTGTCCCCAGGGACTGTGGACACGAGTGCCGGGTCTGCAGCGTAACTGAGGTGAGCCTGACCGACTACGCCAGTCACATCTCCAGCCCTTCACATAAACAGTGCATTGAGGATCAGAAGCACCAGCCCTCAAACGAAGACCAAGATGAAGACTACTTTGACAAGGACATTGTGCAGCTCATCGAGAAACGCAAGGATATGATCAGGTGAGTCTTGCTATAGCCCTGCTAAAACCCCTGAATTGTATGGCAGTGATGGTCATTGCAGACCTGCCAGTTATCTTTATTTATGATTTATAAAGATATACATTTATCATTTATGTATTTATTAGATGGTAGTGTAAATCGTTAAGTTGAAATATTTCTTATTGGAGTGTCTTTCCTTGGTGTTTTTAATTGTCTGTTTGTAACCACAACACCTGCAGTTCTATATTAAACTATTCTGCAAACAGTTCTGACACTCGAGTCTGGTGTCATGTGAGGCCTAAAACAGCCGTGACTGCAACACTTGTGTACTCACACTCTTGGATGCATACCACACCATACCCTTCCAGCTCAACCCTTAAACAGTATGGGCAGTATGTCTTTAAATAGTCTGACCTCATCAACTATTTTTATGCGCCATGCTGTTTAAATGAGAGTGTTAGACATTCATAAGAAATAATTGCATTCCAAGAAAATTCAGTCAAGATCACTGCAAATTAAGTAGTAAATAGCTGTAATTCCTTAAAGGGGTGGTTGAGTATGATTTCACGTTTCTAACTTTAGTTAGTGTGAAATGTTGCTGTTTGAGCATAAACAACATCTGCAAAGTTACAATGCTCAGTTCAAAGCAAAGGGAGATATTTGCTTTTAAAGAAATCGTTTTTTAGGCTGGTAGGGACTACACGACATTCCTCACGGGTTAGTGACATCACCAACCCTACAATTTACATAACCCCGCCCCCAGGAACACGCAGTCCATGTTGAGAAGAGGGAGAGTTGTTGTAGTAGTGCACATTTGTTAGTCAGCTCAAACTGTAGCATCTGTCTTTTCACATGCAATAGAAAGTCACTCTGTGTGCATCTCACAACAGTCCTATACGATCGATTTATAGATTATCATGACAGAATATGCTAATTGAAGATTGTTAACGGCACATCAGCTACATAAATTCATCAACTAACCATTCAGAGACGTCCTGTTGCATTCTACGCGTTGTCACTTCTTCTTGAGTCGCTCCATCATTGTCTGACATTATCTGAATATAAGTCTGATATTGAGACAGGGAAAAATCACACGCATTTCTTCCATGGCATTTATGTTTTGTTTCTTCCCATATTTGAATTTATATGCCTTGTTGTTTAAACTATCACCATTTTTTCATTCAAATCACAATTTATCAGTTAAATCATTCTATGTTACCATTCTGTATTGAACTATATTAGGAAAGAAGAGGCTTCTGCAATGCATGCTAAAGAAGAGCGGGACAACTCAAGGAGGTGGCAGGAGCTTCGGACTCAATGGCAGGGGGCAAGACCTTTGATGTACCAGCAGTGTGGCCCTTGGGACCGACCCTATCCTAACTTTCCTCAGATGCCCAAAAGGGGCAGGGGCTCTAATTGGCAGAATTTAAGATTTTCATCCCCTGACCGCAACAAATGGTTTAACCCTAACCGACAGGCTAAGTGTGCCACATGGCATGCTGAAGGACCACCTGACTTGCAGAAGTGGGGCTCTGTTGGTCGTCAGGGAGGGAGTTTGCACAACCAAGGAAACTTCTGGGGTAGTAGACAAGGTGGCTATGGAGTCTGCCCTCCACATCTGAGAAAGCAATTTCCCTGGAACAACAATCAGTTTAATGCCCCTTGGCAGGGACAATATATGCCACCACCTAGGCACTATAAATCAAGAGAGCATCAAAAAACACCCAAATGCTCTGAGAATCAGACAAAGGGTGAACAGAGTGTAGAAGAGTCTGGTGGTGATCACGATCCCAATAAAGGTAAGGGTCAGAAGTCAGAGAAGGCACATCGATGGGCACCTTATCCACCAGCTAAACTTGGGGATCCTTCATCTCAGGCTAACCTAACTTTAGATAAGTCTAATGTGGAATCTCCTGAAAACGTTATGGCACAAAGTTCCAACGAGGGCACTCAGGACATGGTGAGGAAATTCAAGGCAGGCCGAATAAATTGGCAGGATAATCCCACAGAACCTAACTGTGAAGAGAGTGATTGCAGGGAGCAGAAGAGTGCCTTCAAGAACATTGGAAATACTAATATAGATAGTTTCGCCTACCCCTCCACCTCCACCACTAGAAGAACAGAGATGCCCAACAAGCTTTCAGGAAGTCAAGACTCTGTCTGCGCTAAAGGTTCTAAGCATTCCCATTCAAGTTCTGAATTCCCACAACATGCCACTTTCAATGCAGACCAAGACAGTATGCTGTCAGAGATGCTGCGAAAAGCTAAAGAGACATTGCTTAACAGAAATATCTCTATTGATGTATGTTGCCCAGAGAACGGCCTCAAAGGATCAAAAACTGTGCCTCAGATTAATAAGAAAATTGAGAATTTAGAACTAAACAAGAATCAAGAATTACATGAGAGTATGAAAAAACTGAGCAAGAACAAGAGTCAAGAAAGGCTGGGTTTTGTAAGATGTATTAGCAATGAACAAGAGCATTTAACCAGCACAGACAAATCAGTACAGATTGGCAATGTGCGTAATGACACTAGGCCATCTCTGCAGTCCTTGGATGTTAGTACCTCCACTATGGACCATGAAGATGAGGAGGAGTGTGTTGAAATGGAAGAAAATCCTCACCTACCAGTACAAGATCAAGTCATGGACACACTAGATGAAGATTTTTGCTTAGTTGGTGAAGAGTCCCACAGCAGCCCAACCCAGCAAACAGCAGGTGGCTCCGTGCCCTCTTTAAGTAAGCTTGCCTTGCCTGCTTGTCTCCAAAGGGATCTGAACCGCCATATGGGAACCAAAGGCAAAGCAGCATCCCATGAACCCAACTTGAATATTGCCAGACGAATTAGGAATGTAAGTTGCACACGAAAGAACGAGCCTGAGAAGGATTTAGGACTTAAACCCACCTTACGGCAGCTCATTAGCACCTCTGGCTCCAGGAGGAATGTCAACTGGGACCAGGTCTACCAGGAAGTCAACCGGAAGAAGCAAGGCAAGGGCTTACCAAGGTACTGCAGGAGTATTTCTTAAATTTTGGTTTACTTTCATTAAATGGTTGAAGACGGAAACACAGTCAGTACTTTAAATACCCTAATTCCATATTCGTTCTGAATCTTTTCAGATTTGGT
Organism: Phoxinus dragarum; assembly: GCA_033366665.1. Taxonomy (NCBI): domain Eukaryota; kingdom Metazoa; phylum Chordata; class Actinopteri; order Cypriniformes; family Leuciscidae; genus Phoxinus; species Phoxinus dragarum. The sequence continues at coordinate 2,628 of JARPMJ010007190.1, read as the reverse complement.
ATAGAAATGGTGCCCTGTGAACCCGAGGGTCCGAACCAAATGGATGAAAATGATGTACCTCTTTCTGAGGGCTTTCATTGGGATTCTCTGTTTGACCTCAGTCCAGTGCCTTCACGCAAGCGTAGCTTGTCTGAAAGCAATGTGGTCAAAGATGGCCCTGCTGGTACCAGCTCCCTTCTTAAAGGTGTAGACCCAATGAAAGACTCTCCTGCCTGTGGCCCCTCACAGCAACCAATGAGAGAAGAGCTGCAATTCAAAGGTCATCTGGAGATTCAAGGTTCGAAAGGGCCTTCTAACGGCCCAGAGGATGCTGAAGGAGACAGCGGTTGTACATCAGAGATTGAACAGATTGACACGCAAGGATCTGGGAAGAAACGCAGAGCTCCTGGGGTAAGCTTTCTACTTTCTACTGTGGTGTATGCTTGGCATACTTGGAAATACAGCTCTGATCCAAATCTAGTGAGCACCCCTGATGTCTACCATATTACGTAGCTGCCTTCCAAGGCAACATCCTAATTGAAATGGAGCATTATAAGTGTCTGATTTGAAATGTTCCACATAGAAAGTAATGCAAAAATAACCTAAATTTAATCTAGGTCTTGCCATTATCTAATTAGTGATCTTTCCACTAGGATGTTGTGTCTCCAGAGATTTCTAACGAAGATAGAAAAAACAAGAGGCAAAAAATTAAGTCTAAGAAAGGTAAGAAATCGTTGGAATTAGGGTTTGAAATTAACTTTAACTCAACGTCCAATTTAGTTTACCAATTTATAATATGGGTATGTATTGTGTTTTGCAGAGCGTTCTCAAGTGGATCAGTTGCTGGCTGTATCTCTACGTGAGGAGGAGCTTAATGGCTCACTTCAGGCAGTGGATAACAGTCTTATTCAGGCACGTGCTGCCCTGCAAGCTGCCTATTTGGAAGTACAGCGTCTGCTTATGGTGAAACAACAGGTAAGAACTTTTTTACTATATCGCATTTCCAAAACAATTTTTTTCAGTTCTCATTCAGCTATCACTTGATTTTGCAATATTTGAATAACTATTGTATATTTTACAGGTAATCGGTGAGATGAACTCTTTGAGAACCCAGCGGATTGAAATTCTTCAAGGAATGCAAGGTACAAAAATCTAAATGGAAGAGTCATTTAATCATATTTACTTGCTAAACAAATCTAAGGTAAAAGTTATCAGGAAAATTATAATAGCTTTAATGGTGATCATACTGTACAAATGGCTTGTAAAGGTGGTTGAGTGCCAGTTTGCAGTATGTATTAGCTTATGACAGTAAGCACCTTGAGTTTTCTGAACAGCTTCTTTGTTATTTATTTTATAATAAAATAAAAGAGAGAATTATATTTCTATTACTCTTTTTCAGGTGAATTTGAGCCAGTAGAAAAGAGAGGAACAGTGAGATCTTAACCTCTTCATCAACCCAGGTTACTCAGATCACCGCCAGCGCTGTTCTCCCAGCAACAGCTGTCCAATCATCCTCTTCAACCTCCTCACTGCCTGTTACCATCAAACAAGAGCCAATCGCTCAATGTAACCCCATTCCTGAGCATAACCTTATCAAATCCCCCTTCCCAGAGCCTCAAAATACCACACCTGTCCAAACAGTGTTTGCAGCTTGTCAAACAGGTAGGTTCCAATCCTCCTCAACCTCCTCACTGCCTGTTACCATCAAACAAGAGCCCATCGCTCAATGTACCCCATTTCTAAACATAACCTTATCAAATCCCCCTTCTCAGGACCTCAAAATACCACACCTGTCCAAACAGTGCTTGTAGCTTGTCAAACAGGTAGGTTCCAATCATTAAATTTCAGATCAGAGGTAGTTATTCCTAACGTAACTGTAAGGTTGGAAATAATCCAAGATTATTTCAATGCAACTAAATTATTGAATTAATTAAACTGAACTGAATGTTAATTCTTCAATTTGAAACAGATACTACCTTCAAGTACAACCTGGAGTCTTCACATGACGCCACAAGCATGGATTTGACGGCAGCTCCTTCAGATCACAGAATAGAGCCATCACCCAACAAAGAAATTCATCAAAATTCTCTAGAGGGGTTAGCCAACCCTTCTCCCCAACTCTCTCCCAAGCCGCTGTCTCCCTCAAACCACATAGAAACTGATCCAGTTAAGCGTGTTCGAAAACTGAAGAAGAAAAAGTGTCTTAAGAAAGCAAAGGGGAATGAGCAGCCTGAAATTAGTGAATCAGAGCTTGATGCAGAGCAGCCCGCTGCTCGACCTGCCCGCAAGTACCGACCAAATCGGCGATCCAGCAGAACTCATGCCTCACCCCCCACACCAGAAGAAAAAAATGAAAATGAGGAGATGGTGGTGGCCGAAGCTTCAAAGGCACAACCACAGGGAACCAAGCTAGCAACACCACCAATGAAGGAAGCTCACCCGGATTCATCTGACCTGGAAATGGTGGAGCTTCCCCCACCTGTGCCCACTGATTTTGTCAATCTAGATTCTTCAGACCCAGATGAGATGCCTGAAAAGAAGGCCAAGGAGTCGGCCAAGGAGTCGGCCAAGGAGTCGGCCAAGGAGTCGGCCAAGGAGTCGGCCAAGGAGTCGGCCAAGGAGTCGGCCATTCCATACTCAACAGACCGT
>JARPMJ010007189.1:0-45207 GCA_033366665.1 Phoxinus dragarum | reverse complement strand
GGGTGAGAAGGACCCGGGTGGAGGGGTTACATTGGTGCCGTGACCCCGGATGGGAGTGAGGTTTAGGGGGGGTGAGTGTAACGGAGGCCAGCTAGTAGTTGCTGTGCGAGTAAACCTCACTCCTCTGATCTCAAATAGGCGCTCTAGCGACAGACGCTAGAGGCTGCAGTCTTTAGCCTCCTTGTTAGAGTGCCTGACTCTCATGCCCGAGACCCCGCACGGCAGAGGGGGTGAGAAGGACCCGGGTGGAGGGGTTACACACGCACTTAACTATTCATTATATGTAAGGAATAATTGATTTATTTTTAGTGCATTATTTTTCTAATAATTCAACGGCCCTGGAGTCAATTATTCTGCTTATACTACAGTTACCACACTTCGAAACATTATTCAGATGATGTATTTCAAGACGTCTGTAACGTTTTTGTCATTAAAACGCTCTTGTATGTAGGACTAATTTCTTACGCATCTAATCCCCATGCTCCGATGGTAATTCCAAAACGTATTTTAGAGTTACATTTACATTTAGTCATTTAGCAGACGCTTTTATCCAAAGCGACTTACAACTGAGGACTACGGCAAGCGAGTCATCGTGAAGAGGCAAAAAAACAACGCAAGAAGTGCTCAAAATACAAAGTTCAGGCATTGCTCAGAGTAGCATAAGCCAGACAAGGGAGGATTAAAGGACTTTTATTTTTTGCAGTAGAAACGCGTCTAATACAAATACAGATTTGTTTGAAGGTAAAAAGTTAAAATAACCAAAGAATCGAAAATAGCCCCTACCTTCTGGTAAATAATACACTGAACAATAGGAGAACTGGATATTAAGAAAAAAAACCACTTGCGCGCTTTTGTCGTATCCACAGACTGACCGCTTGTCCTGCGTTAGTAACGGAGGTTTGAGCCGCTGACAGCAGGGTAATGCTGGACACACTAACGACTGGCTGACACAAACAGTCTCTATCAATCGATCTACGAACCGCCGATCCAAATGCGCTGAACTGTGTATAATCTCATATGGTCCAGCGCATTTGGATCGGTGGTTCGTACATCGATTGATAGAGTCTGTTTTTCAAAGATGGATTCTGCTTGTATACGTGAAGTTGACTGTATGTATAAAATATCTTCTTATTAAACTGTCTGGACACTTACACAGTTCTCAATGCTTCGGTTTGCATGTAGGGACCCTCATTATGCTACCGTGTTAGTGTGGGGCTATTTTGAGCCTTGTTAGTGGTATTAACAAGCGATTTTTATTTGTCATTACTCAATGCCCCATATACTAGCGTTATACTAGCGTTATAGGGCTAAACTGTTTTTAGAGATAAAACTATTACATTCGATAATCATGAAAACAAATCTCAGATAACGGTTGACTAGGTAACAATGTGTAATTAGACCAAAGGTTCATTTTGCACCGGAGTTCTCCTTTAACTACGCGCAGTGATATGGAACTGTGATGCGGTCAAGACCTTCCGGAACTACTTTAGCCGTGTGTTTCCCTGAAAATAATGCACACCTTAGAACACTCGTAAACCAATCAGATTCAAGCATTCAATGGCCCTGTAGTATAACCATTAATAATCCAGCAAACTCACTCTCCCCAACAAAGGTCTATGAAACTCCCTCCAAAACTAACATCCTAAATGAAGCTTACCCACTGGCAGAACCTGGTGTCCTGTTACAGGACACATTAAGACTGATAACAAGTTTCACGACCCTCAAAAGGAATTTCCAGAGAGTTGTGACCATAGATATCATATAATAATGGCTAGATGTCTTAAGGCGGAGTCTTGAAAGGCATCACCCCGCGGGCCATCTTGTCACAGGGAAGCTTTCTGGCGAGCCCTGTTGTATCTGATGTAAGATGAGTGATCTGCACAAACACAGATACTCTTATCTCGCTGAAATCTTGACGGATTTACAAACGGTTTGGTTTCTTACAAACGTTATTAACGTGGCTAAAATTCTGGATGCTGAAATATATAATATTATAATTATTCATAAGTATGCAGTGTCATAACTACATCTCTGACGTTTATAACAAACCAACCCGTTTGAAAATCGGTAGAAAATTTTGCAAGTTATGGTTATTTAAAAAGTACATGCACCATTAAAACACAATGTTAGAGTGAGCAAGCTGACTGTGGCAAGATGGCCACCGTGTGCGGACGTCGACCTCCATTGGCCAGCAGCGCGGACGAGACATCTAGCCTTTATTATATGATATCTATGGTTGTGACTCTCACTTCATTCTTACTGAGAAGGAGAAATAAACCATGTTAATCCTATGTATTCTCTCTCTCTCTCTCTCTCTCTATATATATATATATAACCACTTGAGAAATGTATAAACATGTATCTAATTTTTCCCATCTCATGATTTTCCTTTTATGTGGGGGTGGCATGTTTTCTTGTAAACTCTAATGGGTTAATGTTTCAAACTTTGCAAACTATGGTTAACCAAAATCATGTATAGCATGTTTACTCTCTATAAACTCTACTAAACTGACGCATTAGTATTATAAGAATCTTGACGATTCTTCTCTTAAACACCCAATGAAATTACAGATTCAAATGCGCTGCTAGAACACAATGGGTCGTAAAACTTTCCCTCCAAAGGAAACACTTCTTATTGGCTCACAGACCCCCAGAGGCTGTGACATCTTCACGCTTTTAAAAATCACTGATCACAAGATCAGCCTTTCTCTTGCTTCTTTTTTTCTCGCTTCTTGCTCTCTTGGTCCTTTCTGAGAAGTCCTGATGTAAAGATAATGCTGAACTAGAAGTTTTCTAAGGACCCCCCCAAGCTTGTGCCCAGCTGCGGCCTTCTCTTTCCATTCACCAAAGAGACTCTGACTCACACTGGTTCTCTCTCATCAAAACAAAATCAGCAAAGATCAACTGTAGACTCAACAAATTGCATCAGGACAGTTTAATTCAAATGGGCGAGACATGCAAGTATCAAACTGAGTCTCATTGTTTGATACATTAAGTATCCTTACCCCTTTTAAAGAAGTGCGTGTTAGAACTAAACTGATGGTTTGCTTAAGGCTGATGATCTGCTGAATTTCAAACAATTGCTATAACTTCTTGCTTTCCTGTATTCTGCTTCAGTCTCTTTCCCTTGGTAAAACTGTATGCTTGTAATGTATGTATGTATGTGTATGTTAGAGTAGTTTAAATGTTTAGTCTAGTTAATAAAGCCTTGTTCATATCACACGTAAAGTTGTCTGTGTCTCAAGCTCATATCCGGAGTCACTAATCATAGATTTTTGGCTACTTGCTCTTAGTAGTACTAAGAAAGACATTTCCCATACCCCGTAAATGTACATTTATATTAATCAATTAATAACCCAATATTGAGGGTTCACTATTGATCACAATTATGCTTAATAAACTTCAGGATCTATTAGGGATATCTGGATCAGCTTTGAAATGGTTTTCATCTTACCTTACTGGTAGAAGTTTTAGTGTTTTTATAAATCAGATTATGTCAGACAGGGGCGCAACTACCCAGTGTCAGAGGGGTATGCAGCAACAAATTTAGGGCGCCCCCCCACCCCCCAAACAAACAAACAAACAAAAAAGAAAAAAAGTGTCCAATGTAATGAGTGAGGAACGAGTGAGAGTTAACATATAAACTAAGTATAAAATTGCTATTTATTAATAAAATTGAACTCTGTCCCTCTAGGGGGGTACGGGGGGCATGCACCCCCGTAAGAAAATTTTGTGCTTTTTAATGTTAAATTCATCAATCTGGTGCACTTTGAGAGTTCAAAATTAAAAGCTCCAACCCATATTCAGTGTGCAAATTAAACAAAGAAAAATGCAAACCTCTTTTAGTTACAGTGTCTGTCTACATTACACTACATAATAATAGTTATAATATTAATCCCATGATAGTAATAGCCATATAGGCCTATTGTAAAACAAATGCACTAAAAAAAAATAAAGGAAACTTTCATAACTAGTTTTGTACTAATTTCTATACTTCACAATAAAGATGTGATTGGGTCAGCCCAGTGTCAATCAAGAAAAGAACCAATGGGCCGCTGATCTACGTGTTTCATGAAAAATGTCAGAAAAAAAACCTAACACTGACTTTTTTTTGACCAATGGATTACACACCCGGCACTAACCCAGCATCGCCAATTAATAATAATAATAAATAAAAATAAAAAAAAAACGAACGGGCCTCCGATGTAGCAGCTACGAGTTTTATGGGCTGTGAAGACAAAAAAAAAAAAAAGTAGGCCTATTAGATGTATCGGCCCAAAAAGGACCTGGAATCTCCCGGTAGCCCCTATGGCCTGTAGGCTATGCGTGGACGTCACACTTTAAATCCTACCTGTTGCCTTTCACCATCCACTCGTTTAGCTGCTAGCGCATCAATTGACATGCCATCTCCCTTTTCAAGTCTTTCTTTTTCTATTTTTAGCCCCGACAGCTTTTTTACTTTATCCATCTTTATCGACGACGACTCTACTCGTACCTGCTCGCTCAGCGCTCACCGGCGCCCCCGCCCGCATCGCGATATTATCCCCCCTCTTCTAATTCAAAATTATATGATGGAATCTTATGAGGGCGCCTACTCTAGCCAGTTAGTCCTCTAGGGTTATATAACATTGAGGAAATGCATAAATTATTTAGAAACGCACAACAGCAGCTCACAAATAGAAATTCTAATTTTTAAAAAATTAAAAAATATTTTTTTTTTACCCTCGCTTTGGCGCCCCCGCTGGCGCTGCGCCCCTATGCGCCGCATATAGCGCATACCCACTTTTTGCGCCACTGATGTCAGATACTGCAGGTTTATCGAGTGGTGTTCCTCAGGGTTCTGTCCTGGGACCGATTCATTTCCTTCTATATATACTCCCCTCTAGGACAGATAATCAGCCAGTTTCAGGATGTCTCTTATCACTTGTATGCTGGTGACATTCAGTTATACTGTTCTTTTAAGCCTACTGAGTTATATAAACTGTCATCTTTAATCAACTGTCTGAGTAGGATCAAGCAGTGGCTAAATGATAACTTTTTAATGCTGAACTCAGCCAAGACTGAAACTTTAATTATTGCCCCTGAGCAGAGCATCCCTCAGATAAAACAGCATATCGGTGCCTTAGGTTCGTCTGTTCAGCCCGAGTCTCAGGAGCTTAGGTGTTGTTTTTGATGCGGCCATGTCTCTGGAGAAACACTCGAAACAACTCATTAAAAGCTGTTTCTTTCAATTAAGGAACATTTCTAAGATAAGAGCCTTGGTGTCAAAAGCCGAGTTGGAGATGATCATCCATGCTTTTATCTCGTCTCGTATAGACTATTGTAACAGTCTTTTTATTTGCCTTAATAAGAAGGATCTTTGTCATCTCCAGACTGTCCAGAATTCTGCTGCTAGGCTTTTAAACCCACACGAGTAAAAGGGCACATATCACTCCTGTTTTAGCTTCACTTCATTGGCTACCAGTGAAATTTAGAATGCAATTCAAAATGTTGGTTCTAACTTTTAGAGCCCTACAAGGACAGGCACCACCATACATCTCTGACCTGATACAGCTGCGTACGTCCTCAACGTAGTTTTTTTTTTTAGCTTTAAGTTTTCATTTTTATAAATTATAAATTATTTATTTTAATATACATCATCTGTAACAATAATCAAGTTCAGATGTAATTTGGGTATTTAAAAAAAACATTTTTTAACACTATTCTCTAACTTATGAAACAAATAATCAAATTGGATATTTTATTAATCGTTAATTATGAATTTGGTGTTAGGGTTCTGTCATGAATTGATATTTGTAATTTGGCTTTCATCCATCTTAATAGTATGTTAACAATAAAGAAACAACTAACAAGTACTTTTTTTTCGGGTATTTGATCCACATGCAGACCTTTTCACCTTAATTTGCATTTGATTCTGTGATTCTATATATTTGTTCATGCAAATTTCTTTATTCTTTTTCAAAAATTCAATCGCAAATATATTCTTTATATAGATAAACATCTCAATATCAAATATAGATATTTATTCTGAATGTTTACTGTATTATAATGAGCATCAGATCAGTATGTCAGTGAAAATGTTTATCTAAGACACAATCATCTCATTGATTCTCACAGTAAAGTCATCATTCCTCTATTATCATACCTTGTACTGATCATCACTGAGTTTTCATGCACATTAAAATAATTTCTGCTTTCTGCATCTAAATGTGTAACAAACATAAGTTGTCATTCACTCCGACAAGCCCCGCCCACTGAGTCCAGAACTGACTGACATGTAAACTGGCCAATCATCGATGAGAAGTCATATTCGTTCCAGCCAATGAGATTAGATCTTTTGGAATGATCTCGTTTTCCTGAGTTTGTTGGTGTGTACTTGACTAGATTACTAGATCAATTTCCTCAAGAAGTGAAACCCCCCTCAGCGATCACATCAACAGCCTACATTTCTTTGTTTTGTAATTTTATTTGCCTATATTACGATCTCACCATCTTTAAAATTAGGTTAGTTGTTACTGTAACTGTTGAGCAACAATTATATATATATATTAAACTTTTAATTTGTGTCTGATTAGCATTGAGTATCTAATGTCTGCTCCTCGTGTGGTTTGGTTTAGCATGTGTGTTTTTGAACGAATGATTAACTAACTAACTGACCCATTGCTTGAATGAATTAACCATTTTGAACGAATTGATTGAATAAATGATTCACTGACTCGCTCATCAAGATAGTTTAAGACACCTGGTAGATACTAACACATTGTAGTCGGTTTCTGATTCCAAATTTCATGACAAATGTTGTAGTTAGTAGCACAATCCAATACATTACACACAAGGTAATATGATCTGAATAATTTTAGATTACTCCAGTCCAGATTACATGTGATCAGTAACTACCGTCTGACTGCCAGGATTGGCCAAACTGATTAATCCAGGTGTGTCTGACCAACAACAATAATCAGACACACCTGGATTAATCAGTTTGGCCAATCCTGGCAGACAGGAAACAAAGGACCCCTGCTTAAGTTCAGGAAGTAGTGAAGCTGTGCATAGGGCCTATTAGGGTAGAGTGGGGGAAAACATACTTTTTCTTTCACGTACTGTTTTTGCCTACTAAAAGAAAGTAGGCATATTCTAACGCACTATTAGTATACGTACGTCCGAATCTCGCGATAATTAGTACGTCATAGTGATGGGGAAATGAAGCCTCGTGAAGCAATGAGGCTTTCCTATGACTGTTCCGGGAAAAGATTCAAAGCTTCGAGAGTGTCGAGAACCAGCGCCATCTGGTGCTTATTTAAAATAAAGCAGCCAGAAGCCTGTGTTAGAAGCTCTCGCAGATGAAGCAACCACAACACACTTCATAGTTTCAATGTTATGTGTACAAATAAAATCCATATATGTTTGATTTGTTCATTAAATAAATACATTTTCCCATTAAAGTGTGACAATAAAATATAACATAAGCTTATATGATTCAATAAGATTTAATGTAGGCCTACTCTCTCTCTCTGTCCACACACACACACACACACACACACACACACACACACACACACACCACACACACAAACAAATAATGAATAAGGACATTGTCTGATAGAATCATCTGTTATTAAATGTGCTTATGACACTTGGCAGTGATAGTGCTTATGTAACTGTAGGAATGACAGAAAGGTGATATCGTTTTTTAATTATTTTTATTAAGAAATAAAAGCTGTTTCACAGTGTTGGGGCTGAGTCTATTTCTCCTCTTAGACAGTTACTTCCCCAGCCTTAGAGAACACTCTTTCACATGGTACAGAGGAGGCCGGGGTACAAAGAAACTGTAATGCCAATGTATAGAGGCATTCTCTAGTATTCAAGTGGATCTTCAGTTCTTTGTATGTTTGTCTCTGTAAGGTATTTATCCACTTCTACGATCGCATCAGAAGTGGCATTTGAGCTTTGCTCCACAGCACTGTCCAACAGAAGCCTAAGGTTTCCACCTTAGAAGTGTGAGGAAAATTTTGTTCTATTATTGGGAGTGACTGTACATGTACATTGACTGAATATAAGACACATCAACGGCCTTAGCATGGATGATGTGTTGTTTCCATACACAAGCTCTTTGTCACACACCAAGCATCTCACCTTCTAAAAAAAGTTATACAAAAGTAAGAAATTACATACATTAAAATAAGTAAAAATTTAAATAATATATATATAGAAATGCATACATACATTGGGAGCTATAAGCTCAAAATATTCCCAGACAGGGGAAGTCTTCCTTTTTTTGGCTGTTGCCATTGCTCTAAATACAAACCCTTCACCAAACACTAACACCAACACCCTATCCCCTCTCCCCAAATCCCACCCTAAACCCAAATACCAACACCAAATGAACCTCAAATCACCAAAAGTGCAAATATTTTACAAAAACAAAAAGATACAACAAAAACGAATAGACTAAGTAGTGAAAAAGTATTTTTGGTTATTTAAATGTAATATATTGATTAACTTTCAAAGTAGCACTCTCCTCACAACACCCATCAACCAGACTGAGCCAACAATGACTCGTTAAATGAGATCTGGGGTTCGAGCCTTCTGACACCCAAAGTGAAACGCGCACGTGATTGGACAGAAAGTGAGGCTTCATTTGTCATCGATCACGTGACTCTGGGAAACCAATACACACCCCGCTACGGGGCTTCACTAGAAATTGTGTCGCATACGCGATACGCACATCGAAACTTCAGTGTCATATGTAACATCACTAGTACGTCACCCTACTCTTTTATGAATACAGATTCGTACTACATACTTTTTCGCTCGCCTACTCTTTTTCCCGACTAGGGAAGTATGCGGTTTCGAACACAGCCAGGGAGGTTGCCGTTGGGTGTAAACATACATGGCAATAAAGCTCATTATGATTTTGATGATTCTGTAGTGCGCGTTCATGTGTTTTGGTGGAGGCGTGGCTTTGGAGACGCTCTGAAGGGAGTGTGAGATCTCGTGCTCAAATATTTACAGACGGCTCAAAAGACGAGTATGGGGAGGCTGCAGACCTGGAGCCGGTAGATATAGGACCCAAACAGTTTTACGCCCCTGGCCCTGGCAGTTTTACGCCCCTGTTGTTCCTGATGCGTCCAGTAGGGGGAGGCTGTACAGCGACACGAATTGAGGTATGTTTTAATCTTTTTTTTAAATTAATTAATTTATTTATTTTGTATTGCAAATGAAAGGATACAGACATTAACAGTGAGAAGAGGAAAAAAACAACAACAAAAACAAGGGGGGTATACGGACATCAAAAGAGATTGAATTAGGCTACACAAATCAATACAATATTACATTTTGTCAATAAAAAATTAAAGGTTCTTTACAACAGACTCAAGGATATTATTTGTTTTAGAAACCTTTGAGTTTAAAGGTTTTGCCATTGGATGGTTCTGTCTTTATGCAGATGAAACTTGCCCAGAATTTACCAAAAAGTTCAGGACGATCTGGCTTAAATTTATCTTGTAGGACACTGTTTTGTAGCTGTATGACGGCCAATAGAGAATAGTACAGCAGATGTTAAATCGAGGATCCATATGATTACACGGTACTGTATGTCTAATGGTCTAAATATGGTTAATATCTAAATGTAACTTTATATAAATTCACAACAACATATTTCACTTAGTCTCCATATAAAAACCTACGGTGAATAGGCCTATAACTGCAGTAGGTCATATCGTTACTTGTCATAACACGTAGTTGATCCAACTATGTGTATTTTTAATTTTTCAATTCACAAAAACAAAAGTCTTCTGTAGGCTGAGTGAAGAGAGTGAACACCGACTGAATATCTGCATCTATTTTTCTAATTTAATCCGTGCAGATCTACACTGTAGCGTTTATATTTAAATTAACAAAAAACACAAAATTGTCAAGTCTATGGACGGGTTATTAATGTGTTAGCGTCGATTTAATGATGTTATTTCGCAGTATATCCTCCTACTGGACGCATCAGGAATAACAGGGGCGTAAAACTGCCTGGGGCGTATATCTACCGGCTCCAGGTCTGCAGCCTCCCCATATAGCAAAAGACCCAATACTGGAAAGACGGGAGCAGCAGTATATATACCACATTTTCAGAAATCAATACTAAAAAGAACTTCAGACCATTTAGCAGTTTACACTGTGGAACTTTTAGCTATTTTACTGGCAGTCACGTGGATAGAGGAGGTTGGGCCTAACCAATATATCATCTGTTCAGACTCAATGGCATCATTAATAAGTATTGCAAATCTGTTTGTAGGCCTGACTTGATTTATGAAATCTTTAATAGTTTATATAGATTACAAAATCTTAATATTATAGTGCGTTTTATGTGGGTCCCATCTCACGTTGAAATAGAGGGTAATGAACCAGCTGATCGTTTGGCTAATGGCGCTTTTCCACTGCATGGTACGGTACGGCTCGGTTCGGTACGGCTCACTTATGGCGCATTTCCACTGCATGGTACGGTACGGTAAGGCTCGCTTTAAATGGTACCACCTCTGTTGAGGTTCCAAGCGTACCGTACCGATACTATAATGTGATGTGAAAACACTGCAGATCACTGATTGGTCAGACAGAATCGTCACTTTAGCGTCATTGTATTTGCGACACGAGACACTAAACCCGCTAGATTTAAATATCCAGACAACAGGCAACGCGGGGTAGCACCTGTTTTTAGAGTATTTACTTGACAAAAAAAGTTTTAAAAAATCACACAAGAAATGGCTGAATCGTGGTCAGTGGACGAGGTGCAGACGTTCCTCTCGTTGGTTGCCGAGGAGCGGAAGTAGCACAGCTCTTAGCCGCACACGGCTACCACCGTACCTACAATAACGATCAGTCCCACCGCTTTGAAGCGGGTACTAACTGCAGTGGAAAAGCAACCAAGCTAAAGCGAACCGAACCGTGCCGTACCGAGTCGAGTCGAGTCGTACCACCAAGCGGCAACCTCCCTGTCTCTCTCTTGAAACCAACACGGAAGTGAATTAAACGGCAATTCATCGACCTGGGCTGCTTGGGGCTGGCTGCAGAAGGGAGTCAAATCTGTATCTCCCGCATGTTAAAATGCCCAACTGCCTGGTTCTCTCTGTGGCTTTGGTCTATAAAGCTAACTTTGCCCTTCATAACAACTGTGAGGGGGGTGCATTTATTTATAACTCGCCCGTGTAGTTGATTAATATTTAAAGTTCTGCAAAATTAAGGGTGTGTCCACTTTTGAGTGACAGGTGGATTCCCGCTGATGTAAATGCTAGCCGGTTAGCAGTCACTTCAGTTCAGCAAATTCCAGCTGCTGATCTTGCCATCTCTGCCGTGTTTGTGCTTTTATTCGGGATTATTTCATATAATTTAATACACCCATTACCTCGCCCACGGCTTTGGATTCCGCCGTTTTCCGTCGAGTATCGTTTGAGAGAACAGCCAGCGCTGTATTCCAGTCGTTCTCCTCTGTGAACATGCACTAATGGATGTGATGTCTGACAATTTCGTTGCTTTTTGGAGTTTTCAGATTTAAAAACGTCTATAGATATAAAGGCTACACTCGTTCTGCGGTGCCGTTGCTCTGGAACAGATTATAACATTATGTTCCGTCAGATGAAATCCTGCAGGTGTCTGTGCTTCTCCGTTCATGCAATAAATGCACAGCCTTGAATGAGCGCGTATTTCTAGCGCATTTACTTTTTACTTCATAGGTAGTATAACTTATCTATGTTTTGACCCATTTGAGAATTGAGATGCGGCCAAAATCAGAATTTAAAATGGACTGAATAATAAAGCTCTCTACGAACTTGACGAGCGATGCCGCGCTGACGGACCATAGACTGTAATAAAGAGTGACTGACATGTTTGCACATAATCACGGTCACACACACTCTCAGAGTAGCCTAATATTGTAAAGTTACTGCATAATACATTTTCAACAAGCAGAATAACTTAGCTGCACAGAATCGCGATACACAGTCTCACTTGTAGCTATGTCTTTTAACTATTACAATATTTCGAAGGGCAAAAACAGGACCTTTTAATTGCCATTCAGATTTTAATCATCAACTGTCAGTGTCACTTTAGCGCGAGCCCCTGTGCAGTCGCAGACTTGGTACTGTGAGTAGCATATAGCATTAGCTCCCAAGCCTGCGCTAACCATGGAGCTAACTCCATAACGTCGCGCTAGGTGGGCGTGGTTTCAGATAGCCAGGCTCCTCAGCTCCGCCTCTTTGCCCATATTCTGTTATCCGGGAGTGACGAGCGGTGACGCGAGGCCAAGATGGCGACGGCCGGCTCTGCCCACTTTAGGCTTCAAAAATGCTCTTCAGAAACCTACGGGTGACGTCACGGACACTACGTCCATATTTTTTTACAGTCTATGCGTACCACGCAGTGGAAAAGCGAAGTGAGCCGAACCGTTCCGCGCCGAGTCGAACCGTACCGAGCCGTACCATGCAGTGGAAAAGCGACATAAGTGAGCCGTACCGAACCGAGCCAGACTGTACCATGCAGTGGAAAAGCGACACAAAAAGACTCTTAGGTCAGACCTGCAATGGACAGTTCCATTGAGTAAAATGGAAATGAAAAGTGTCATTAAAACAGGAATCAATAGGTTATGGCAAAGACAATGGGAAAAGGAGACCAAAGGTCGATTTTTATATAAAGTACAGAAGCAAGTGACAACAAGGAGACAGGGTGGTTGGAAGCGAAGGGGAGAAACTGTGATCACAAAGTTAAGAATTGGACATACAGGTCTCAATCATAATCTCAGTCGTTTTGGGGAAACACGCAACAGGACTATGTATTAACTGTGACAAGAGAGAAACTGTAGAGCATGTATTACTAGAGTGTGAAGCATACAGCACAGAGAGAACCATAATGTTAGAACAAGTCAAAGAACTAGGTTATACACAATTATCAATAGAGGGTTTACTTTCTTTTTCTACATCAAAACCATCAGCATGGCCAGCTCTCATGAGATACTTAAAAGAAACAGGTATATTTGATCGAATTTAAGAACAACCAAGAATATACAATATATATAATTATTATTGTTATTATTATTTATTTTTTACTTATATATGTTAGTATATAAATCCGCATTGAAGCTCCACACCCCAAACAGTTGGTGGCGGTAATGCACCAAATTGGTATGCCAACCGCCAATACATTTAAAAAGAAGAAGAAGAAGAAGAAGAAGAAGAAGAGATCTCGTGCTTTCAAGACTAGCTTACTATTGGTTGCCTCTCTGAAACTGAAAGAGAAACTTTACTTTGAGTTTCATTTCTAAGCAACTATAAAAAATGGCGTCTAGATCTTTTTCTAAGGAGGATTTCTCTTGTCCGGTGTGCTGTGACATTTTTATAAACCCTGTTCTTCTGTCGTGTAGCCACAGTTTTTGTTCAAGCTGTATTCAGAGGGTTTGGGGAAATAAAACACGTAAAGAATGTCCGGTTTGCCGAAGAAAATCTTCAAATGATCCTCCTCCGGTAAATTTGGCTTTAAAGAACCTGTGTGAGAGTTTTAAACAGGAGAGACAGAGATCTGGATCTGGAGTCTGTAGTGTTCACAACGAGACTATCAAACTCTTCTGTCTGGATGATCAACAGCCCGTGTGTGTGGTGTGTCGAGACTCCAGAAAACACACCGACCACAGATTCTGTCCTGTAGATGAAGCTGTCGCGGATCATAAGGTCAGATGATGTTTAAAACATTTGAATAAATCAAATATCAATGATTATCGATAGACAATTTCATCTTGAAAAATAATGCTGAAAATACACTCATGTGGGTATAGCCTATATTTACACAGGAACAAGTCAGACATTTTTTTATTGTCTCTTAGTCCCCCAAGTCAATCATTTTATCCTTTAACTCATCTCTGATCACCAAAATGACATATTTAAAAGTTTTTTTCCTTTCGAAAATTCAAAATGCTTGATCGTCACGTGATTCGCGCAGACTTCAGTTCAGATAACGCTAGTAACAAGAAGTGCTACGGCAATTCGATAGAGTCACAACCGTGATTTTTGGTAGTTTGTAGTCAATAAATGCTTTGATTTACAATAATTATATAATACACCGACTTGTGAATTCACTGTGTATGTAGTTACAGCAGTGTTGTTTGTAAAGGATACAATTCTGCTAATATTTTAGGATTAGTGGTCCAGCCTTGTTTACATATTTCAGGCTAATGTTACCTTGGTTAAAGACCGCGTTGTAGTTGTTTTAAAGTATTTTAATGTTCATAAACTCGAATGTTCAAGGGCAATCACGTCATATTCACTAGATTCACTAGTTTCACAAGGACAGGAGACCTGCAGGTGATGGTCTTAAACTATTTAAACCCCAGTGCTCCTTGTCGAGTCTTGTGCTTCTTGGATGTAATGTTTGTTGAGCTCATTCTGTTCCTGGTTCTCTGTTCTTCGTGTTTGATTTGTTTTTGTTTATTCTTTTAAGAAAATTCACTGTTTTGGATCCAGCTCTCCTTCATTCTTGAGTTCTCTCTACATTTATAGATGAGTAAATTATTTCTGCATTACAGCAATAAGAATTTAAGAGAGAAATAATCCTTTTTTAAAAAGTCACAAAATTATCTGTTTGTTTTTAATATTTCAGTTTAGTGCATCATCAGATTAAGATGTAAAAATGAGTAGTGCATCTGTCAGTGCAAATATATCCCATTCCCACCATTGTCTGCACTATATTGAAAAAGGGCAAAAAAACAAACAAACAAAATTAATTCAACAATACTGTGTTTGTTGTTGTTTCTTCCAGGAGATACTCAAAGCTTCACTGGAACGTTTACAGGAGGAACTGAGAACATCTGTGACTCGTGAACAGAACCTGTGTAAAACTGCTGAAGATATTAAGGTTTGAAATGAACAATGTGATTAATGCAATTCTGGAAGTGTAGATACTGATGTAGATGTAGTTTGGCCAATATTGTGTCTCTAATTTCAGGTTCACGCTCAAAGCACAGAGACTCAGATTAATGAAGAGTTTAAGGAACTTCGCCAGTTTCTAGATGATGAAGAAGCGGCCAGAATTACAGCGCTGAGAGAGGAAGAGGAGAAGAGGAGTCAGAGGATGAAGGAGAAGATTGAGGAGACGAGTAAACAGATTTCATCTCTCACAATCACAATCAGAGTCATCAAGGAGCAGATGAAGACTGAAGATGTTTCATTCCTGCAGGTGTCAATTCATCTTCATTATTCTCCAATGATATTAATGTCAGTTTCAGAGATTAAAACCAAACTCAGTTTGCCTGAATCTCTTTATTTTATTTATTTACAGAACGTTAAGGCCACATTGCAAAGGTTTGTGTTTGTCTCTGTGCTTCTGAACTCAATCATCACTCTTAGAAGAAAAGCTTCTATATGGAATATTAAAGAGTTCCGTCAGACGCTTCATATATAGAACCTTGTAGAGCTTCCCATCATTTCATGGATTTAGTTTGAATTCATTCATTCAAGTAATTCAAAATGTATGAATTTAACAGCTTGAAAACTTTATCACTAAAAATGTAAATAACCAATTAAACATGAGAGTAACAATTTAGACATTTCTACTTAGAAACTTTTTGGCATAAAGGGTCTTAAAATTGAGTCAAGAACCCTCGATTTCTACGTTTTTTCTGTGATCTGCATCTCTGACTCTTGAATGTTGTTTTAGCCTTCGAGCTCCAGTCCTCAATCCAAGAGGGGCCACATTTACTAGGTTTGTGTTTGTTTCTCTTTGTGCTTCTGAACTCAAATCGTCATAATTTCTGACTCTTGAATGTTGTTTCAGAATCATAGATTTTCGAGATCTATTCGGTCCAAGAGTGACTTTCACAGATCACCTGACCAACCTGAAGCTCGACGTCTCACAGAAGATGCGGGACAATGTTGGTAAACGTGAGTATGACAGAACACAACAATGTATTTATGAGTATCTGTTCTCTCTCTTCAGCTTCAGACGTCAACATTGATCTTTCTCATCCCGTATCTTGTTTCATGTCGATGAAGGTTTCTGATGATTCAGATGATGAATATAATCTATGATAATTTTCCAAAAGGTGGAGGGGGACAGCAGAAACATTAATAGAAGAGGCTTGCAGAGACCGGCTAAATCCTCGTCCAGGGGATTATATGCGTCAAGTTCGAGCTTTCATGCATGAACATGAAGAAAAGTGAAGAAGAAAAATCATGTTCGCAGCCTTATTTACAACCTTTAAAATGGAGTAAATGTACAGACATAAGAACAAGTTATACTTGTGTTTCACTTTTGAATTATCAGTCTAGTTTTTACTTGTTTTCAATTATTCAAGTCAAACTTGTAACTTCAACTGAAAATGATTAATTAGGGTGTGGTTCTGTCACAAATTTTATTTAGCTTTAAGTTTTCACCTTAATTTGCGTTTTATTCTATATTATTCTATGCTATATTTGTTCATGCAAATTTGTTTATTCTTTTTCCAATAAATTCAATTGCAAAGATGTTCTTTATATATATATATATATTATTATTTTTTCTATAGATAAACATCTCAATATCAAAAGTATAGATATTTATTCTGAATATTTACTGTATAATAATGAGCATCAGATCAGTATGTCAGTGAAAATGTGTTGTTTATCTAGTAGAGACACAATCACTTCATTGATTCTCACAGTCATCATCCCTCTATTATCATACCTTATTGATCATCACTGAGTTTTAATGCGCATTAAAACCATTTCTGCTTTCTGCATCTAAATGTGTAACAAACATAAGTTGTCATTCACTCCGACAAGCCCCGCCCACTGAGTCCAGAACTGACTGACATGTAAACTGGCCAACCATCGATGAGAAGTCATATTCGTTCCAGCCAATGAGATTAGATCTTTTGGATTTAATTATCTCGATTTCCTGAGTTTGTTGTTGTGTACTTGACTATTGTGTGTCGGCCTACCTGAATTGAAATTCTTGCCTTGTTGCATATTCTTCCTCGTCTATTGACTCCTCTTTGTCGTCTTTTTGAGACTGTTTTTTGCTTGAGCAAGTAACAGACATAATATTTATTATGCCTATGCCAAATAGCCTACTATAACTTGTATGACACAAGCTCCATGCAAGTGAACAAAAGCGCCAATCGCATTAGTCGGACAGTTTTTAACGCGGCGTGTCAAACCAAAAAACCAAAGCCGAGGCGTTTTTTTATTACGCTTTTACGCCTGGCGTTTTGTGCGTCGGTGTGCATGCTCACATTGGCGCCCTTTGTTTAGTCACGAGACGTTAAACGTCAGCGAAAAGTGCACACGATAATCGCTCCGGTGTGCACGGGCCTTAAGAATGAACTTTATTTCTTTGTTTCTCGTTTGTACTTTTTAAAAATTGTATTTAATATGTTCATTTTAGACCAGATGAAAGTAAATGAAGTCATACACCATAATTTCACAACTGAAGATGGAAATGCAGTCGTTACAAAGACTGAAGAGAATATCACAGAAAAACAAGGATCTTTAACCTGCTCTGATTGTGGAAAGAGTTTCATATATAAATCGCCACTTAACAGACACATGGTAATTCACACTGGAGAAAAACAGTTCCCCTGCGCTCAGTGTGGAAAGAGTTTCATACATGAAGCAGAGTGGGGCTGGTTGGGTCTAGGTTTGGTTGGCACACATTTAAATTCCAGTACACTAGAGGGCGCTGCCATAAAAATCTAACATTAAAATGACTGACCTCTTGACCTGAACACCCATTTACTAAAATCATCTAACTGTTGAGGTGAGGACAACTTTTCTAATTTACAGTGTCAATACAAAACAAAAATAGTTCCCCCACTAAATACATTTTAGAATTATGATAGATAGAGATATATAAAAAGTAAGGATTTCAGTTGATAGAGATAGGAATCAGCTATGTTTTTAACTGATAGGGTATATCGCAGCCACCACACTTGGCAGGAGTTACGTCCTGCTCCTTATGTGGGTGGCTAGCATAGAAGGCTCGCTCCACTCAGACGTCTTCAACTGAGGGCAGAGCCGCATGGTTCAGACTTGTTGACTTCACTGGGTTTTCAAGTGGGCACCCCACTTCACCGGTGTTTCGTCAACTAGCCCACGACACCTCAATGGGGCTTGACAGGAGAACTAGCGTCCTGGAACTGCTCCCTCGGTCATTCAGGACTTCACCATTCAGCTCTAACCCCCGCCCTCTCTGCCAGCCTGGTGTAGCCACCGCTCACTCCTCTTCAACCACATCCATCTGGATGCAGTCTCTGCCTGCTTTGCTGTGTTGTTCACCAGGTTCTTGTGGGTTGCCACACTAACCCCAAGCGTCCCCAATGCTCTCCAAAGTGACTGTCCCGGGAACCCCCTGCAACCCACCTCCACCGGTAGATTCCAGGCTCTCCAACCCCTCTGCTGGCTCTCAGAGATGAGGGACTGATACTTCCCTAGCTTGCGTTCATGTGCCTCCTCGATCCTTTCCTCCCAGGGTACTGTCTGCTCTATTAGGGCGACCTGTCTTGTTGCATGGGACCAGAGCACGATATCTGGTCGGAGGCTGGTTACGGCAATCTCCTCTGGAAACTTGTTGCCTTCCGAGGTCAACTCTCATCTCCCAGTCCTCTGCCGTACCAAGGATCCCTAAACATCTGTCCTCCTTGCCTGCCTTCTCCCCAGGCCTGAGGAAGCAAATGAAGCGATGGCCTTTATCTTGGGCCTTGGATCTTTTCCGCTTCCTCTCCATCTCTAGTCCATCGGCCAGTTGTGCCAGCACCTGATCATGGCGCCACCTGAACCTCCCTTCAGTCAGGCCTGCCCGACAGGATGACAGAATGTGCTCCAGGTTTGCCAGTCTCTTGCACAGTGCACAGGAAGGATCCTCTGTCAGTCTCCATCTATGGAGGTTTGTTGGTGTTGGCAGGACATCATACACGGAGCTAAGGAGGAACTTTATTCGGTGCCCCTCCATATTCCAGATGTCCTTCCAACTGAGGGATCTTCCTCTGACACTTTCCCACCGGGTCCAGCTGCCTTGCTGTTTCATGGCTACTGCCCTGGCTTGTCTACTATCTTCCCCCACAGCCCGAATCTCCTTCTGCACCATC
Organism: Phoxinus dragarum; assembly: GCA_033366665.1. NCBI lineage: Eukaryota > Metazoa > Chordata > Actinopteri > Cypriniformes > Leuciscidae > Phoxinus > Phoxinus dragarum. Next base: position 26,117 of record JARPMJ010007189.1, on the reverse strand, counting down.
CCTTTCCGGTCCTTTGCTCCTTCCAGCTTGCTCGGGTGATGGCTCCCAGGCCCAGCCTCCCCTGAGTCACCGTGCCCATGATGTCTGCATGCTGTAAGCGTGCTCTGTAAGCGTGCTCCGCTTCCCTCAGAGCTCTACTGGCCTTCCACTTCTGTCCCGTCTTCACTACGATGTTGGCCTGTCGCATAGCCTGATCATTACTGTCGCGCAACATCATGGCCAACCGAACTTTGGCTGTCTTAAATTCCTCCACGACTGATGTACTTGGCAATTGCAATTTTCTCCCTGAGCTGTAGAGCCCTATAGAGCAAAAGCTTTTGGGGACAGACATCCACCTCCTGAGGAAGTTGTCAATTCTCCTTTCCAAAGCCTCCACTGTTGTCAAGGGGACCTCATACACAAGCAATGGCCACAGGAGCCTTGGAAGGATGCCGTGTTGGTAGCCCCATACCTTGTACTTGCCGGGCAGGCCACTCCTCTCCAGGGCTTTCAGCCATTCTTCTGCTTGGTTGAACATCTCCTTCACACTTGCTTTGTCAGTCAGGTCGGCTCTGTACCACCTCCCTAAGCTCTTTACTGGCTTCTCTTTGACTGTTGGGATGGTATCTTCACCGATCTTAAAACGGAAGCGGTCCTGCACACAGCCCTGCTTCAGTACCAAGCTTCTTGATTTTGAGGGTTTGAACTCCATCCTAGCTGCTGTAGTGAGCTCTACTAAATCTTCCAAGATCCATCTGTCCTCCGGGACTGACCTCGCTGTTATTGTCAAGTCATCCATAAAGGCCCTGACTGGGACCTGTTGGACTCCACTTGACAGCACAGCTCCCCGTCTGGGCTTCTCCGCTGACTTGACAAGGAGGTTCATCACCGCTGCGAACAGAATCACAGAGATGGTACATCCGGTCACGATTCCGACCTCCAATCTCTGCCAGTTGGTAGTGAAGTCACCAGAGGTGAAGCGCATCTTGAAGTTCCCGAAGTAGTTCCAGGGGAGCAGCCGTACCTTCTGGGGGGGACGTGATAGGCTCTGAGTGTGTGGTCGACCAACTTGTGCGGCACTGTGCCATAAGCATTCGTTAGGTCAAGCCAGAGGACTGCTAGATCTCCCTGGTTCCTCTTCGCATCCTCGATGATCTTGGAGATGACGCACGCTGTTGTGTTCGATGCAACCGGGGACTCCGCCTTTCTGTACAGAGGTGTCAATGTATTTGTTGTTAATTAAGAACTGGGTCAGCCTCTTTGCCAAGATTCAGAAGAACACCTTCCCCTCTACATTCAACAGCGAGATTGTGCAGAAGTCTTTCAAGCTGGAAGAGTCATCCTGCTTGGGGATGAAGCAGCCCTCTGCAATAAGAAAACTGTCTGGCAGATGGTTCTTCCTCCACACTACGTGGTTAAAATGGGCCGAAATTGTGTTGAATGTTTTTCTGCTTCTGGTTTGAATTAAATGCTCAAGTTCTTTATATTTGTCCTCATTCTTTGTATCTATAGCATCTGTGCCAACCAACCCCATTGCATGTGCCAACTAGTTTTCTTGGTGTTTTTGTGTGTTGCTGTGCTTTTTGTATTTTTCTGCTTATTGCTCGGATTTTTAACATACACATAACTGGGGTAGACAACTAATTCAGCTTTTAAAACCTAATGTTTTTTTGTTGTTTTTTTGTAAGGAAAGTCTATCTTAAGTAACAGCATTTCTTCTACAACAGAACTTTACTAAAATGTATTTTAAGCAGTTAAGAACATTTACATCGTAATACAGTTGTAAAACACCACACAAAAAAACTTAAGCAGATAAAAATGCCCTGACCTGACATGATTCCTGTATGGGATGATGCTCATCATGTGAATTTACTGAACTCTGAACAGTTCAAAGGTGACCAGTAAAAACGGTAATATAGACCAATAGACTTTGGGGAAAAACACCTGTTAATCCGCAGACAGTTATAGTTCGCTCTGTTGACAATGATGAACAATGATACATTTTTTATTTCTGATGATTATTACTATTATTGATGCACATTTTTGAGAGTACTGGCAAGCTTTTTGATAATTTAACCAGATAATTACTTAACTAAGTGAAACTTTGAAGACTGACTTTGAAGTTAGTTTTAAGTGACTATAAAAAATGGCGTCTAGATCTTTTCCTGAGGAGGATTTCTCTTGTCCGGTGTGCTGTGACATTTTTATAAACCCTGTTCTTCTGTCGTGTAGCCACAGTGTTTGTTCAAGCTGTATTCAGAGGGTTTGGGGAAATAAAACACTTAAAGAATGTCCGGTTTGCCGAACAACATCTTTAAATGATCCTCCGGTAAATCTGGCTTTGAAGAACCTGTGTGAGAGTTTTCAACAGGAGAGACAGAGATCTGGATCTGGAGTCTGTAGTGTTCACAACGAGACTATCAAACTCTTCTGTCTGGATGATCAACAGCCCGTGTGTGTGGTGTGTCGAGACTCCAGAAAACACACCGACCACAGATTCTGTCCTGTAGATGAAGCTGTCGTGGATTATAAGGTCAGATAAATCATGTTTAAAACATTTGATCAAATACCAATAATTATCAAAAGATATTTTCACATTGACAGAAATATACATATAAAATAATTATTGCTGTGAGTTTATTAACACTCACAACACTTTTAAAAATGAACTTAAGCGTATTTTAAAAGAGATCAAGTGTGTAATCACTGTTAGTTTGCGCTCGAATGCACATTCTTTATGTAATGTCAGAATTAGGTAATGTTACTGTAAATGTATTTTTGTATGTATGTATGTGAAAAGCCCTTCTAGGGACGGACATTGCAAATTAGCCTTGGCTATAAATGTTGTAGTGTGGTACATGTTTATTGTTCACACGTGGTCCCTATTAAATAAAAATTAAATAAATAAACATTTTGGAAAGATAAATGAATGACTACACTCTTAGAAGAAAATGTTTTAAATAACTGGTTCGGTTAGGCGCTTTATTGAACCTTTTGGCATAAAGTGTTCTTTAAATTGATTCAAGAACGCTAGTTTTATATACAGTAGAACCACATTGCTTTTTTTTGAGTAAGAAATGATGTGTTTTTTTAATCTGTAAATTATCTGAGACCAAATAGCTGCAGCAGCACACAAAACTAAAATTGTAGGCTATATCTTTCTTTTTTTCTTCTGCTTTCTCTTTCCAGCCTAAATCAACGCATTTTGTTTTGACTTGTGAAAGTGACACTCTTCTTCAGTTTAGTGCATCATCAGATTTGCCCGGTTTCACAGACTAGGCTTAGGCCTCATCCACACTACTGCGTTTTAGTTTAGAAACGGAGAATTAAAACGAATGCGATCTCCGTCCACACCAGCGTTTTAGCTGCGTATTAGAATTGATCTCCGTCCACATTAAAACGGCTGAAAACGCGGATCACGTGACCATTCACCAACACTGGGCGTGCGTGTGCCGGTGTAAACAGGTTCATGTAGGCAGTTAGGATTGTAAAATGCAGAATTTACTTGCACAACAGCTGCTAGCAAAGACATCAACGTCAGTAACACTTGTAATTCGTTATCCATGTTGCAGTCACTAACGTTACGTAGTCCAGGCTGGTTTTGTATGTTTTCTTCCCGGGGACGGGTCATGTGATGGGTGTCTGACGAATCAGGGAAGGATACGCCATGACTGATGATAGAGCCAGAGCCCGTCTACGGAGAGCCTGTTCACTCCCTATTAAGTCCTATTGTACCGAATTTTTGGTTGTAGTTCCACCAGAGTTCCACTGGGGGCAATCGCCCGAGTGCAAAATGAATGGGAGTCTATGGGGCTAGACGGCTAAATTTGTCTCTTTCACCCGATTGCCGTTGAGAAATCTCAGATTTGATTGTAGGTTTGGCAAGTTCAACATGGGTTATAGGTCGAAAATTGAATGAACGAGTACTTATGTCCTTTCGATTTCTTACAGGTTGAGTTGTTGTTGCCCATAACACGCTAGCATTCTGCTAATGAACGCTGATTGGTCAGTGAAGGACTGGTTACGACCAGAGATACCGCTTGATGGCATCATGGCATCCGAAGCGGGGACAGAATGTATTCTAGTAGAAACTCTTCTAGCACGTGTGTTTACCTGTGTCAGCTGTGCTGGCGATGCCTCGAGAGAAAAGAAAGTGCAGAGCGCGAAAACACCAAAGTGCCTGAAGGATTGCCGTAAAGCAGTATCTCTGGTCGTATGATGTGTATGACGTCATTGACATTTTGAAAGACTTTTTAAAGCAAATAAGTGACTCTAAAAAATCTAACACCCAGCAATAAGCAATTTCTTTGCATCTCCTTTCGAATACAATATTCAAATTACTAGACAAAAAATTATATCTTGAGAAAAGTGGATTTTGAGGGGTATAGCTCCATAGACCACCATTCATTCTGCACTCGTCCTGTGAGCGCCCTCATATGGAATCAGAGTGGAACTGCAACCAGTCAGAAGCCGGAAGTGTATTGAGAGTGAACCTTCTCCCCTTATTAGACATTCTCTGATAGAGCCGAGCATGAGCCTCTGCGTCATCATTTCTAAAGTCCTCCGTTTTGACCGTCTTCACTAAAACGCCCTCCGGAGATTCAAAACGCGAAACGGGGTCGGAGCGTTTCTAAACTTCTCCGTTTTAGGTCTTCGTTTTTGCCGTTGTAGTCTGGACGGCAGGTGCAAACGTAGCAAAAGGTCTCCGTTTCTAAACGAAAACGCAGTAGTGTGTGGATGGGGTCTTAGAGGAACACTCCACTGTTTTTTCATATTAAATTATGTATACACTCGTCACTCACTCGCTCTGGCGCGCCGCGACACTTTGATAGCACTTACGGCGGTGATCCACTTGTTCGTGCGACACTTCTGTCGCGCTGCACTCCACTATATTCCTTTGGGTGACGTCAAGCGACTTTGACGCGCTCGCAAAGAATTCCGGGAAGGCGGCGCTTCATTTGAAAAAATGCCGCGCGTCAAAAAGCTGGCCGATGCCCATCTTTATGCAAATGAATTCCGTTGAACGCGACGCGGCTATCCAATAGAAGCACGCACATGGAGACGGGGGGGAAGTCTCTCGCGGGTCCTTTGTTCTAGACTGGCTGCTGGCTCAAAACCACGCCCATAGCGGTAAACTAGAGGAACGCCCATCAACGTACACATGTGGGGAGGCGTCGCGACACCACACGACATTCGTGTCGGACAAGTGGATCAGTAGCTTTAGCTTAGCCCAGTTCATTCATTAGGATCCAAACAGAGATGAAGTAAGAAGCGACCAAACACCTCCTCCACGTTTTCCCTATTTAAATACAGTTACACGAGTAGTTACACGACCAAGTATGGTGACATAAAATAAAACGTGGTGCTTTTCTAAGCGGGTTAAAAAGGATAACTATAATGTAGCCTATGGCGGAAGAGCACTTCGACTCGGCGCAGTAATAGCATCAGGAGGAGTGATGATATTACTGCGCCGAGTCGAAGTTATACCAAAGAGTATAGTAATGTTATTCCCTTAACTATCAAGGGGCCAGAGCGATTGAGTGCACGCACTGAGACGAGAGAGGTGTGTATCCAACCCCTTTTTTTCCTTATGAACAATAAAACAATAACATAGTTTAATGTGAAAAAGCGGTGGAGTGTTCCTTTAAGCTAGTCTAATACATGTTTAAGCTGTTTTAACTGTAAGCACCTTGATGATATATCATAAAATGTCTGCCATTGTTTGTCTCAAGATGCACATCCGTAATGTTTTTAAGGCACATTTATAAAAACTACTTAAATTTTGAACTATGAAATGAATTAAACTATAAGGCCTAATCCTGGCTTAATCAAGCACTGTCTGTGAAACCTGGCCATTAGGTTACAAAACAGAGAAACACTGGACTTTGTGTATCAGTCCGCACAAATCCATTCCCTTCTGTGTCTGTGCATTATAAAATTATGCAATATCAATATAAAAGAAGGGTTAGAAACTATGATGTTGTTCTCTTTCAGGAAAGGCTCAGACATCCACTGGAACACTTGCAGGATAAACTGAGAACATTTGAGCATTTTAAACAGAGTTTGGATCAAACTGCTCAACAAATTAAGGTTTGAAATAAACTGTGATTTAGTCAAATCTAGAAATGTGTACACTAATAAAAATAAAGGTTCTGTGTTTGCATTGATAGTTTAAAATTCATGGATCCTTTCCATTCCACAAAAGGTTCTTTATAGTAGAAAAATATTATTTAGATATTAAAATGTTCTTCACACTAAGAAAATAATGGTTATTTTAAGAACTGATCACTGAAAAGTTCTTTAGGGAACCAAAAATGGTTCTTCTGTGGCATTACTGTGAAAACCCCTTTTTGGAGACTTTATTTTTAAGAGTGAACATTGATATATATAGATCTAGTTTATCCTTTATATTGTTGTGTAAAAATGTCTTTAATTTCAGATTCAGACTCAAGGACGCAGAGACTCAAATGAATGAGGAGTTTGAGGAAATTCAAGAGATTCTACGCAATGAAAAAACCGCCAGAATAACAGCGCTGAGAGAGGAAGAGGAGAAGAGGAGTCAGAGCATGAAGGAGAAGATTGAGGAGACGAGGTAAACAGATTTCATCTCTCACAATCACAATCAGAGACATCGAGGAGCAGATGAAGGCTGAAGATGTTTCATTCCTGCAGGTGTCCATTCATCTGCATTATTCTCCAATTATATGAATGTCAATTTCAGAGATTAAAACTCGATTTAGTTTTGCTAAATTATGTTTTGTATTTTTTTTATTACAGAATTTTAAGAGCACATTGCAAAGGTTTGTGTTTTTATTTCCATGATCTTCTCTTTGTTTCTGAATCAAACCAATATTTCTGACTCCTGAATGTTTTTCAAGAGCTAAGATTAGACTGCCGGATCCACAAAAGATTACAGAGGAGTTCAGTGTCCCGAAACACAACCTGAAGTTCACTGTGTTACAGAAGATGCAGGGCAATATGAAAAGTGAGTGCATCACAACACATCAATGATGTCTCTGGCTATTTGCCTTAATGTGTGTGTATGAGTGTGTATCTGTCCTCTCTCTTTTAGCCTCGCAGGACAATGTTGATCTGGGATTTGGTGCGATGGGACATCCAAGGACATTTGTGTGTGCTTACTGTAGAAAAAAGTATAGTGAATGCCAACCGGTATAACCAGGGGAGGTGAACTGACACATTTTTTAAGTTCTGAAATTTAAAGTTTAAAGCTGGCGTCGGCAAGTCTGCCAGATTGAGTGGACTTAGACATTTTTTTGAATGTTTACCACTCTCATGCCCCTCCCCCACTACCAACGAGCACCCGCCCATCGTCAGTGCGTGTGTACCTGATTTTCTGTGAACGCGTCCGTCTCTTCAGCATCGATCAACACCATAGACTCGGAGGTCGGCTGCCCTGGCTAATCTATCCATAGACAGCAATAACCGAGGATTTGGAAGCTTGTTATTAGATTTTCTCTCTGCCATCACGCTTCGTACAATCTTCAGGCGAACTTCAGGCGTGTTGTGTGCATGTGATATTGTATCGTCCGCGTCTGCGCAAGGGAGGGGGATCTGTGATTTGTGCACGACCTGTGATTGACAGTCAGATCTCACACCCCCCTGCGCTGATTAGACCCGATGATCCGGGACGGTGGATTTTTGCAAAACAAAATAACACGCTCCAGGTGGAGTTAGAAGCTCGGGTTTTTTTTCTAAAACCACCTTATTTATGTTGTTCTGTCTGATTATAGTGTCAATTTCACTGAATTTGATCAAAAAAATGTTGCCGACGGCAGCTTTAAGTAAGCAGAACTAGCAGATTTTTATTTTGTACTTAAAGATTTCAAGTTAAGAACAAATGTTTAAAATGTACGAGTACACTAATTCATACAATTAACTTCATGTAATCTCAATGTGAACACTTTTGTTAGTATAAACTTAGTTAGCTTTAACAAGCTAATCTGCTAACATACTAATTTGCTAACATATTAGCAATAATATGTTATACAGAAGCACTTGCTGTATGAGTGCAACATTATAAAAATATTATTTGCTCTCAAATCAAGATCATGCTCCACTCGTCACCATGATGGTAACTATCCTAAAACCAACATTAACAGAACTTCTTCTAAATTAGCATAAACATTAATCACTACTAAATCTCCCACTTTATATTAATCTTGCACAAAAAAACCCCATTATATTACACTTAATTTGAGCATTTACTCTCCCTTTCGAGTGCCATCGGCAAAGCATGCTGGGAAATAGCCATCCCAGCCGTTTAAGTGAAACTTAAGTTCGTCTAAATTAAAAGAAATAATTTCATAAAACTCAAAACAATGAAACAGTTCAGCTTACTTAAAATATATCAGTTCTGTGAACTTAAAAGAAAAAGAAAGTGCTAAATACTCATAAAAGTTCATTTGACTGAACTAATTAATTTAATTTAAGTTTGTCCAACTCAAACCAATTAAGTATTTGAGTGTTGGGGTTTACAGTGAGGGGACTTATTACCATAACTTAAATAAATGCATAGTTGCAAGTTAAAAAATATAATTTCACTGATTTAAACCTGCAGTCCGTAACTTTTTTGGGTTAAAAATTATCCAAAATAAATTTGAGCAAGTACATAACCAGCCAGTGTTCAAAACTCTCTGCTTGCCTCATCTCGATTCAAACGGTGAGCTTGTAATAATGTTTTTAATTCCAGTGGTACTGGTGGATTTCCCAACGGGCCGGGCCGGGTTCGGACAGATACTTAGAAATGATGTTCGGGTTCGGGTCGGGCTCGGTCACATCAGCGCGATAAGGCATTGAACATTTTACATTTAAAACAGATTATTATGTAGGTAGCCAATGTGCCTGATGCTTTCACTTGATGCAAACGATCGTTTTTTGTGATTAAAATACATGTAAAATATTACCATAACATCTGTCTTCCTGTGTGCGGACATTTGTTTATGTAGCCGTGACAACGAAACAAGTGCATGCGCGCCTGTGTTAGGCCGTGTGTCCACCAAAGCGTTTTTTCACGCGGCTGGCTTTATTTTTCAATTGTTTTTCAATGGGAACGCCGCGTTTTTAGAACACCAGGAGCGTAACGAGGCGCTGAGCGAGTATTTAACGCTCAAGCGCTGAGCGCTCTGCGTTTTTTACAGTTCGCCGAGAGTTGAAGAATGTTCAACTTTGGGTAAAACGCAGCGCTCATCACTGTCACTTTTTAGCCAACCGTCCAATCCAACCGTTAATTTTTTTCTGGAAACTTTTACTTTAACTTCACTACATTTGAAAGACAAATATCGTACTTTTTACTCCACTGCATTTCTGTCAAGGGCCTTGAGTAAAAAAGTAGTAACGTCAGGGATGATTTGGGTCGCATTTTGGTTGTAAATGAAAGTCTGGTTGACGCCAGAACTCGACTGATGTTGGTTTCTGACGTCAACCGGTTTTCAACCACAATACAACGTCTGTCCAATGTTGGATATTAACGTCAATCTGACATTGGATTCTGACATCAACCTGATTTTTATTTTCAACGTTGGGTTTGGTCTTCTAAATGCGAATTTTGTCATTGTTTTGGAGCGCACTAGCTTATAGATAACAGTACGGCTAACATATTCAGACTAAAAGCCAAACAACTGGGAACAGCCGTTTGTGTGTCCAAAACCATTGTGGACGTTATTGAGTGACTTATTCAATCCCACGACTGGAACTGTGAAATAAATGTGATATTAATATGAGGGCAGGCAGAGATTCAGAGGCATAAGTTACTGTAAGTATTACATGCAACAATAATAAAACAATGCATTGACATTTTCTTTTATACTTAAGTACTTTTAAAAATTAGTACTTCTGTACTTTTACTTAAGTAAAAATCGGTCTTTACAACTTTTACTTGTAACGGAGTAATATTTGACCAGTAGTATCTGTACTTTTACTCAAGTAAGGAGTTGTGTACTTTGTCCACCTCTGCATTTCCGATTGCCTTCCTACAGTTGCTTAATAAAAGCGGGCTTTCCACACAAACAAACGTACATGTGTCATTAGTATGAGAAAAAAAAAAGGGATTTTAAGTGTCGGGTCGGGTCGGGTTCGGTCACTGCTCTGTCGGACGCGGGCCGGCCTCGGACAGAAAAACGTGATTTACTGCAATGCTTTGTTGGTCAGAACAAAAGTGGATGTTCAGATGTTACTTGTTACTCTTACTTGTTCAGATTAAATTTTCCGGTGAAAATTCTTATGTTGGTCATTCTTCCAAAAAGTATAATCTGTGATTGCGAATGCCAGGATCCACACCGGCGCGGCGACCGACAGCCGCACATTCTCAAAACATTGGATTCATCCGCGCCGTGCCGTGCCGAGGCACAACCCACGTAAAGTTGATAATTCCGCGAACAACCTGCATTTGCAGTTTTCGAACAGAGATGGCGACAAAGGGGAAAAACTACGGACTGCAGCTTTATTGAACCTTTTAAGTTGCAAACATTATTGTGAGTTGTGTTGACATAATAATGTTGAACATTAAATGAACTTAATATTGTAGGCTTTGTAGTTTAAACTTAAATTTCTGTGTTAATTAGAATAGAATAGAATATACTTTATTGTCCCCTAGGGGAAATTTGTCATGGACTCCAAAGTGCATAGTGCATAGAAGCAACTGCCATTATTAATTGATTAATAATTGATTATTTATTTCTTTTTATTAAGTTGCAGTAACTTAACTTTGGAAATTGGGTAGTGGATTTCTAGTTACCAGCATGCTTTGCATAGGACTGGATAAGGAAAGTAAATGTTGAAATTAAGTGTTACTTTATGTGTTTTTAGTAGTGCTGGGCAACAATTAATGTTGATTAATCGCATCCAAAATAAAAGTTTGTGTTTACATAATATATGTGTGTGTACTGTGTATAATTATTTTGTATTTATAAATACACACACATGTATATATTAAAAAAAATATTTGCAGTATATACTGTATATATATTTATACATAATTTATATTATAAATTACATTTTTCTTAAATATATACATGCATATATGTGTATTTATGTATGCAAAATAATTATAGACAATACACACACACACATATATATACACAAACTTTTATTTTGGATGCGATTAATCGTTGCTCAGCACTAGTTTAGAGAAAGACTTTGTTTAATGTTTAATTTGACATTTAAAAGAGTTTCTGTAATAATAAAGTTGTTCATTGTGCTGAAGAGATACATTAAGGTAAACAACACCACATTGACTCAAATAGCGATGAATGCGCTAATGCCAGTGACAAGTAATATCTTGTTTATTAAAGATACAGTACAAATAATAGTTAGCATGTGTTATGAGCAGTGAATTTTAACTGAAATGGATATGATTGATTGGTTGATCCAAAATATAATTTTTTAGAGTGTAAATAAATGAAGAAGATTAAATCAATGTTACAATGTTGGTTCAACGTTAGGTTTGCAGCCTCATTTTATGTTGAAAATTTAAATTAAATGTAGTTAACATAATTACATCAATGTTGCAATCCGGTGTACTAATGCTGAAAATACATTAAATTAATCAAAGTTTCTATTAGTAAACACTGTATAAAAACAAACAAAAAAATAAGTTTAATGAAGACTACACACTTTTTAACACTTTTCTCTTCTTTTATTTCATCATAAAAGTATTACTTTTCAAAAGGATATTTTTTTACAAAGTAAAAGAACAAAAAAGCACCACAACCCTTAAAATAGAGCAAATGTAAAAACATAAAAACAAGTTATACTTGTTTGCATTATTATGAGGAGTTTTCATTTTATTTGTCACTTTTAAATGAGGTTGTCATAAATTGTTCTTTTGCAATTTAGCTTTGTTTTCATTTTATAAATGATCCGTAACAAAAGTTCAGATGTAATTTGGGATTTTTGTATTATTTACAACACTGTTCTCTGTAACTTATGAATTAATAATCAAATATATATAGGCTATTTTTATTAATTGTTAAATATGAATTTAGGGTTAGGTGTTTTCTGTCATAAATTGTTATTTTTAACTTGGCTTTAATCCATAAATAATAAAGAAACAACAAACAAGTACATTTTTGTGTAATTTTTCTTTGATGATCCAGACCTTTTCACCTTAATTTTGATTCATAATGCCATATTTGTTCTTGCAGATTTCTTTATTCTTGTTTTTAATTAAGTTGCAAAGATATATAAATAATTTAAAAAAACATCTCAATAGCAAACGTATAGACTAGATGTGTATTCTGATTTAAATATATTTTAATATTTACTGTATAATGATGGGCATCAGATCCGTATGTCAGAAATATCAGAAAATGTGTTTATAAAGACACAATCACTTCAATGATTCTCACAGTAAAGTCATCATTCCTCTATTATCATATCTTGTACTGATCATCACTGAGTTTTAATGCACATTTAAATAATGTCTGCTTTCTGCATCTAAATGTGTAACAAACATAAGTTGTCATTCACTCCGACAAGCCCCGCCCACTGGGTCCAGTGGAACTGACTGACATGTAAACTGGCCAACCATCGATGAGAAGTCATATTCGATCCAGCCAATGAGATTAGATCTTTTGGAATGATCTCGTTTTCCTGAGTTTGTTGGTGTGTACTTGACTAGATTACTAGATCAATCAAGAAGTGAAACCCCCTCAGCGATCACATCAACAGCCTCAGGTATCTACATTTCATTGCTTTGTAATTTTATTTGCCTATTTTACCGATCTCACCATCTTTAAAATTAGGTTAGTTGTTACTGTAACTGTTGAGCAACAATTATATATATTTAAACATTTTTATTTGTGTCTGATTAGCATTGAGTATAATGTCTGCTCCTCGTGTGGTTTGGTTTAGCATGTCTGTGTTTTTGAACGAATGATTAACTAACTAACTGACCCATTGCTTGAATTAATTATTAACCATTTTGAACGAATTGATTGAATAAATGATTCACTGACTCGCTCATCAAGATAGTTTAAGACACTGGTAGATACTAACACATTGTAGTCGGTTTCTGATTCCAAATTACATGACAAATGTTGTAGTTAGTAGCACAATCCAATACATTACACACAAGATAATATGATCTGAATAATTTTAGATTAGATTACTCTCCAGTCCAGATTACATGTGATCAGTAACTACCGTACCCAGCACTGTTTGCTAGCAGCTTCTGGCGGATTCATTTTCATGTTTATAACAAGTCTTCTATTTTTCTGTCGATTCATATTTCTATATTCAAAAATATGTATTTAAGATATTAATCTAATTACGTTATGCCATTGTAATTGCAGTGTATACATATCCTCCTGGGATTTAGGCATAGACTTTTTTCCTCTGTAGAGGACATATTTTAGCGAATTTCTCTGAGATCATCCGTCACAGTTTTAAGTCTGGATGTCCTGTACATCAGAGCACATCAGGGCTTTTCAGAGATACCAATATGTGGAGGTTTCACCTTGACAAATCCCTATAATTGGTCTTTAAAAATGACTCCCATTAAAGGGATAGTTCACTTTAAAACTAAAATTCTGTCATATACTCACCCTCAAGTTGTTTCAAACCTGTATTCATTTATTTCTTCTGCTGAACACAAAGGAAGATATTTTGAAGAATGTGGGGGGGGTAACCAAACAGTTACCAGGTCCCATTGACTTCCATAGTATTTTTTTTTCCTACTATGCAAGTCAATGGGACCAGTTAACTGTTTGGTTACCGACATTCTTCAAAATATCTTCCTTTGTGTTCAGCAGAAGAAATAAATGAATACAGGTTTGAAACAACTTGAGGAAGAGTAAATTATGACAGAATTTTAGTTTTAAAGTGAACTATCCCTTTAATTTAGTGATGACATTTTGCACTATTATGGAAATATGATAATATTTTGTAATCAAACTAATTTTCTAATTGTTTGTTGTTTAGAAGCATCTCAGGAAAATGTTATGGGGTTTCAAATCAGAATATGTTATGAAACGGCACTGATTTCATACATGTACTCAGAGACCGCATGTTTATCAGGCAACAAGTGAAGAAGAGGGAAAGAAATGACATCAATATTCCTATGCAATATGAGATAATATGTTGCCAAGTTATCACTACCATTATTACACTTCTTTTTTTAATTACATGTTGCCACAAGAACACATTCATATGCAAATTAGATACATTGTATTGAATGGGACTACACATTTATGGCAATTTTACACACATATTGCACATCTTTATACAAAGTTTTGGTGTCCTCTACAGAAAACATTCCCCCCATTTGTTTCTTATGCTCTAAACAATGTAATGACGTATAAATGCTAAATAATTTTTTTAATAAAAAATCTGGTTCTCGGGAGGATATAAGCGTAGACAAATAGAGAGAGAGCAACATCAGCAGAATAGAATATGAAAGAGAAATGGACTGATTTTCAGTTGAGCTTTACCTGTGCTGTTACTTCTGTAAATCTAACATCTTTGAATGTCTGGTATTCTCACTTTGTGTTCATGCCTTTTTGTTGATGAATATGATAATCTATACCAATCAACAGCAGCTTGGTGTCATGGCTCTAGATTTGAATGAATCTCAATTTAGTCTTCATTGAGTTTGATTATAATATCAGTGAGCAATAGATTGTGGATGAATGTTTTCAGTTTTACTCTCAGTGTGACTGTGAACTTTTATTTAAATTAAAAAATACACTTTTTGCCAGTTTAACTTCTAAACCTATTTTAAAGTGTATCCCGTGCATTTTGACACATGCATGCATGTCTGGGATCTCCACTGAAAAAATATTTCAGATTGATTTATACAAATAGACTACTATGTTTTTCCATATATTTGCAATTCAACAAAGCTCCTCAAAACCACACTTTAAATGACTATAAGATTTTGTTAATTGATGATATTTGAATGTACAACAAATAAAACACAATTGTATATGAACATCATTCAAATACTTTATTACTTGGTAAAGTTGCATTTTAAGGTTCCAGCAGTATAAGAAATAAAGCATCTTTTAGAAGAACAGAAACATTAATGTGACGCTAATGCCCTTTCTCACTGACCTGACCCAATCATATTTGTTCGTTATATCCGTTTGTTCTTTCTCACGTAACATTTCTCCACATATGCTCAAAATACATCACTAACTCACACAGAAACATAAATGCTTTGTGAAAAACATAATCTATAGGGTTTGTTTTACGTTCATTCTGTGCAAGTGTAAATTCGAAGCCGTAACATTGTTGATATGTTCTACGGGTCACATGTCAGGTTCGTAAGACATTATGTGAGTTTAACTTTATTCTGCTTCATCATCGTCTTCCTCACTGGCGTTCAGGGTTTCTGAGCGAGAAGCGTGCTGAGTTTGATCTTGCCGTCCATCGAGGCGGTGAGGCACGTGCCACAGTCCATCGCCGAGCACCAGTCCACCGTCACCACGGGCGCTTTATGGCCACCGAGAGGCAGGACGCTTTCCAGACCCACGTCCGCCTTGCTTAACTGGACGAGAGGAGAGACGATATTAGGTTAGATTTAATTACTAAAACTTTCAAATTAAGATGAAAACATGAAAAATATTAATAAAAACTATCATACTATATCAATGCTACTGAAACTACACTGATTCAGTAGATGTGTCGATTCGATCAGATTCAATGGATATAGATTCAATACAAATACTTTTTTTTCTTTTTAAATGAACATAAGTTTACAAATGGTGAAATTAAGAGCCACAGAACTGTATATTCTGTTTTTATTTCAGGTACACGCATTAAAACAACCCACCTCTCTCTATTTCAACTGAATTTTGATTAAAAATCAAAGCCTGAGCAGTCGCATGCCTTGTTAAAAATGGATCAGGTTATTTTACTTTTAGGATAAAATATAATTAAATCTTAAAACATTAGCTGTTGTGTTAATAATGAAAGCTCTCAGATTTCATTAAATTCTCAATTTGTGTTCTGAACATGAACGAAAGTCTTACGTGTTTGGAACGACATGAGGGAGAGTAATTATCCCTTGTCTAGGTCTCACTTGTAAAAGAGGTTTGTAACCTCAATGTGACTTTCCTAGTTAAATAAAGGTTAAGAAGAATTAATGACAGAATTACATTTTTTGGGTGAACTATCCCTTTAAGAACTGAAAAAAGGTAAATAAGAGGGTGAGATCTAGTGGAGAAGTAATAAGATTCAAGTTTATGTATCCAAGTCAGAGTATGGGGAGGCTGCAGACCTGGAGCCGGTAGATATAGGACCCAAACAGTTTTACGCCCCTGTTGTTCCTGATGCGTCCAGTAGGGGGAGGCTGTACAGCGACACGAATTGAGGTATGTTTTAATCTTTTTTTTAATTTATTTATTTTGTATTGCAAATGAAAGGATACAGACATTAACAGTGAGAAGAGGAAAAAAAACAAACAAAAAAAAACAAGGGGGTATACGGACATCAAAAGAGATTGAATTAGCCTACTACACAAATCAATACACTATTACATTGTCAATAAAAAATTAAAGGTTCTTTACAACAGACTCGAGGATATTATTTGTTTTAGAAACCTTTGAGTTTAAAGGTTTTGCCATTGGATGGTTCTGTCTTTATGCAGATGAAACTTGCCCAGAATTTACCTAAAAGTTCAGGACGATCTGGCTTAAACTTATCTTACCACGTATGTAGGACACTGTTTTGTAGCTGTATGACGACCAATAGAGAATAGTACAGCAGATGTTAAATCGAGGATCCATATGATTACACGGTACTGTATGTCTAATTGTCTAAATATGGCTAATATCTAAATGTAACTTTATATAAATTCACAACAACATATTTCACTTAGTCTCCATATAAAAACATACGGTGAGTAGGCCTATAACTGCAGTAGGTCATATCATTACTTGTCATAACACGTAGTTGATCCAACTATGTGTATTTTTAATTTTTCAATTCACAAAAACAAAAGTCTTCTGTAGGCTGAGTGAACACCGACTGAATATCTGCATCTATTTTTCTATTTTAATCCGTGCAGATCTACACTGTAGCGTTTATATTTAAATGAACAAAAAACACAAAATTGTCAAGTCTATGGACGGGTTATTAATGTGTTAGCGTCGATTTAATGATGTTATTTCGCAGTATATCCTCCTACTGGACGCATCAGGAACAACAGGGGCGTAAAACTGCCAGGGGCGTAAAACTGTTTGGGTCCTATATCTACCGGCTCCAGGTCTGCAGCCTCCCCATATAGCCAAGTCATGTCGGAAAGGTTGTGTTTATCTGAGTTGAAAGCCCATGAACAAGTGGGAAACTTGGAATTTTCTTAGTTATTTTCTTTTTTTTGTGTAGTTAATTAAGAGAAGGTACGCCGCCATCTTGCTCATACGAAAGTGACTTTTATACAAACCTGAATGCATGATTACGATCAATCTTTGCGGAAATAAATACAGAAAAAAAAAGATCCATGGCTTTTGAGAAACGACTTTTAAAAAAATAAAAAATTATTGAATAAACGTCCAGCCTTAATTGATAATGACAGAAACGGCTAAAAAGATACTGGTAACAAAACAGAGAACCAAATAAAAAACTGAACCAATTCCTCAAAGAACTGAGCTCATCTGTAAATGTGTGTTTACCCGGTAGATGTTTCCTCCATTACCGGCGCAGGTGAGAACATGTTGGCCCTCAGAGTCGAAAGCGAAGAGACGGCCGCGTGGAACCTGAACCTGTTTATATCCACTGTAACCCGACAGCACAAACGGCCCCACGGCATCCTGGGACAGCGAGTACTCCGACTGTTTCACGCCACAGCGGTGGATATTCCACTGAACAAACTGACAACAAACACAACATGTTTACACACAACAACCTCAGATGAACATGAGTCATTTCTAATGGTTGGCGTCTAAACAGAAATGAATCAGAGCTTTAAACTGATTCACTGAAATTAATCACATGTTATTTATAACTATTTGTTGAATTTTTGAGGGCAAAATCCGGTCATATCAAGGAATTCATGCAAATTTCATGTGAAGGCTAAACATTTTGTAGATTTCAATTATTAATTAACTTTGTGTGTTGTATTATGCCTTTCTATTTATTTAGATAATATGAAAAGTTCTATAATAATAATAAGTCAAAAATGAGGAAATGTTATTAAGAAATATTTGATAGCAAAAATAATCTGAAAGTTCAAGGGGGTCATGACATGAGAAACCAAATTTGCCTTGATCTTTTGGTATATAAGAGGTCTTAGTACCATTAAAACGTCCTCAAGTTTCATAGCTTAAGACGTCCTCCCGATTATAAACGGATCATTTATTTAATCAAGCTCTAAATACAGCTCGTTCTGGATCCATGGTAAGAAGTGACGTCACGGTACGAAGTGACGTACCAGCGTTTGCATACGACCGCCTCCAGCACAAGACAACTATGCTTTAAGCGCAAGACAACTACGCTCATTTCGTATTGCCGCACGCCTCACAAGTGTTCAGTCGCCGGACAGCGAGTGGGTCTGTGTACAGGGAAATGACGATTGCCGCAGATGTGCTGTTCCTGGCTGTGGACAAACAACATCTTTGAATACGCTGTGAAAGATCCAGACGTCAGGGGAAAAATGGATGCACTTTATTTTTTGCGGACGTCTCAGTCACGGCAGTGTTAGTTTAAGCGTTTGTTCTATACATTTGAAGGATGACTGTTTTGAGAAAAAATCCCAATATGATGCTGGCTTTGCCAGAAAACTGTTTGCTCAAAGATAAGTCCGTGCCGACTATTCTGGGCTCAACATCGACGACGCAAACTGTAAGTAATGTGTTTAAAACTTTAAACTACTTTTTAAATACGCTGAATCCGCAAATGTTCTGGCTGGGGGCGTTAATAATTGATGCATAGGCACTGACGTTAGCCAATCATAACAGTGGGCGTTAACACTGAACTCTTAAAGGGGAAACACCCCCAAAACAGACTGTTTGAATCAGAGGATGAGAAACAGGGAAAAGGTCATAAATCACTACATTTTAAAAGTTTTTTGTAAAAAAAACTATAGTAATACTATAATTGCACCTAAGGGAACATAATAATAAAATAAAAAAAAACCCATGTCATGTCACCCCTTTAAATGAATCCAATGAAAATGATTAGATGACGTGCACTAAACTAGCCAGTAGGGATGGGCGATATGGCCTAAAATCCATATTGCGATATACATTGCAGCCTCTTGCGATAACGATATATATCACGATATATAAATTATAATAAAACCATTTCAGAACAGGTTACACAGACCCTAAGGAAAGCCAAACAACTGCTAAATGTTTGTTTTTTTAAAGAAAGAAAGAAACGGTGTATGTAGTTTTGAGAACATTTATTGTGCAAAACTGTAATTATACAACATAATGTTGCAGATAAATCAAATTCAAGTACACTAGACTTTAAGTAGACCTAATGTTTATATTATGGCTAGAAGCTTATGAAACCCCAAATTCAAAATTAGAATATTGTGAAAAGGTTTTCATAAAGCTGTAAGCCATAATCATCAAAATTATAACAAATAAAGGCTTGTAATATCTCACTTTGCATGTAAGGAGTCTATATAATATATTAGTTTCACTTTTGCATGATATTCTAATTTTTCGCGTTTCTCCTGTTATACGTCAACTAAAGAAAATGCTTCAAGTATAAAAGTTTATTTACAGTAGTACCATAGACAGTAAAAAGTGCAGAACAGTGCAGAAGGCGCTCGAAATCAAATGTAGTTTTTAGTTTGGCTATTTTTTTAAAGGACACAAAAGATGCAAAGAGCAGAAAAACTGATGTCTTCTCAGTTAAAAAGCAACACAACAGCGCATCTTAAAATCGGGCACACACAGAGATTTTGTGTTTACACTATTTTGTGAATACGCGCTGGTATTCAGTGACATGTTTCGTTTTGAGGTGGTAGAACAGATTAGTCGTGTGTGTTACCCCGAACTGTTGCCCCACACACTCTGTATAGTTTGCTGCTGCTCGTCGGACAGCTTAAATCCGAACCAAGTCCAAATAATGGATGTTGCACCGATCTTTTTCACCAGCGCCTCCGTTTCGCTGTCAGACATGTTTACTCAACATGACGACGAATATGATGCGGTTCAGCCGGTTGCAGCTCGTGGCTCTAAATTTCGCGGGTAGATTGCGTCATCAACATGCATTATCGCGATAGTGCAATAGAATTAAAATCTCTATCGTAGGCCAATTTTGTATCGTTTATATCGCATATCGTTTATATCGCCCATTACTACTCGCCAGTATACCTTAATGCACGCATTTTTGAACTGTGCATCAGTGTGTGTGGCTCAAAGACATAATTAGTGTTAATGACATTGATCAGCGATTACAGAACAGATAAGAATAAACACAGAAAGAGATTCCCATCACCTTCCCGTCCTCTCCGATGCTAAAGACCGTGTTCTCGTCGTAGCTGAACTCCACGCTGTACACTTCACCATCATGAGCCTTCCAGCTCAGCGCGCTCTCATAGCGCTGCATGTCTGCAGAGAAACATTTCAGCGTGCAAGAAGGATAATGAGGGGCTTAAATACACTGGAGATAACCAACTGAACAAGAAACAGGTGCGCAAAAACAACCAGAACCAAGACTAGTGCATAAACCTAGAAAACCGAAAAGAAGCGGCAAAATAGGGAACAAAAAGCAGGAACTGAACACAATGAAATACAAACATAACATAAACCTGATACTTGGGGTTTAGGAGACAGTAATATTATCGATTTAATGGCACCAGGACTGACACTATTGGATACGAACAAAATTAAACTGAATTGAGCTAATGTCACTCACTTTGCAACATCGATAAAGTTATTGAACTAAATAATGACAGTATCGTCTTCTGTAGAGCGGCTTTATAGCTGAGATTGAATTTGTGTCATAATTGATGAATTTTGCAACATATTTTCCTGAAGCTGATTCGAAACGATCAGTATTGTATAAAGTGCTGTAGAAATAAACAACTACCGAACAGTCGTATCATCCCGTCCGCCGCTCCGGTCACCAGCAGGTTCCCGTTGTGGTTAAACGCCGTGCAGTTTATGGCGACCGGTCCCGGGCTCCAGCGAAAACTGCAGCTGAACGCAATAACAACCAGATAAACGTCAGTAAAAAACCCGTGTGCAGACGTTACATCTCTGTGTCGGTGACGGTTGGCTTCAGTACCTGCTGCTTGACCGTTTTGGTGTCCCACAGCAGCAGATGTCCGGATACGGGACCGGATCCTCGTGCGTCGCCGTCCGTCGCGACAGCAGAATTAGCAGCTTGAGCCGCCGCGGAGCAGACGAACGACGTCCCGCTGGGACTGCAGGCCAGCGACAGGATCCTGAACACACATGAATACGTCCTGAGTGAGTGTACTTCTTTATAGAAAGAGTATGCAACCATAGCTTATCAATAAGATGCATGTAGAAATTGAGATTTAAATCCTGGTGCATTATGGGTAATCTGTAGGGCTGGGTTGAAAATATAAAAATTATACTGTAAATATATAAAACATTCATTTTTGTGAGTGAATGCAGCACAATCGTGAACATAAATGCACAACTTTAAAGAAAAATAAATAAATATATATATAGAAATTATTCTCATTTTGATAAACTGATATCGATTCTTAAATCCCAAAATTTTATCTTTTAGTCTATGCTGTTTTTTAAGTTGATGCGTGAATAAAACTTAACTTATTTATTTGTTATTTATAAACAAATAACTTATTATTATTTGTTGCGCCTCTCTTGAATGTCTCGGCTCAAGCGCCACGTGAAACGATCATCTTGTCCGCTTTACTACTAGATGTAGCACCAAATAAACGTGAATGAACATCAGAAGGAATATTGAAAGAAACAGAGCAACTGATTGAAATGAATCATGTCTCATGTAATCGATCAATCAGTGTCTCTCCACCATGGAAAGATGTCAATAAAACACTTGTGAACAAAAGCCAATCAATTACCACCGTTAGTTAGCTAGAAAAATAACTCTAGAGAGCAGCATTTTGATCAATATATGCACTATATTGCATATTTATTAAATTTTTACTTAAAGGAACACACCTTATCCCCCAGAGTTAGATAAGTCCATACATACCTTTTTCATCTCCGTGCGTGCTATAAGTCTGTTTGACCGCACCCACCGCTAGCCTAGCTTAGCACAAAGACTGGATGTGATAACCGCAGCACCTGAGACGTCACGTTGGTTTTGTTGACAGAAGAAACAACGGCGCGTCTCAGGTGCTGCGGTTATCACTCCGCCCAAGTAGTAGTGCTTCGCCTTCAGAGAATATAGTTCCCAGTATTTATATGGTTAAAATATGTCTGTCTCATGTGACTGTTTTTTGTACACGCTGTGACTATACAAATCACAACATGTAAATAGGAAAAATGTTTCCGTTATTTTGTCACTTATTTGGATTAGTATGCTAGCTGCAACCATTTACATCCAGTCTTTGTGCTAAGCTAGGCTAGCGGTGGGTGCGACAAACAGACTTATAGCACACACGGAGATGAAAAAGGTATGTATGGACTTATCTAACTCTGGAGGATAAGGTGAATAGGCTAAAGTCCAAAAAAGTCGGAGTGTTCCTTTGAACCTGTTCTTCAATATTAGGGATGCACCGATATCAAGACCGATATTCTTTATATTTAAAAGCCGATACCGATATATTGGTCGATAAATCAAAATTTTATATAATTTTTGAGAGCCTGATTACAAAAACAAAAGTCTCGCCATTAAAATCCACGTCCCAAGGACACAATTATAATGTTCTCATCATAATTTTCTGTAGCCAATTTGACAGACTAGCGCTGGACATGTTGCACTTTACAGTATTTTCCTTTTTTAAAGTGATTCCAATCATATTTCAAGCAATTTAAAACCATCATGTTGAACAGTGCACATCTGAAGAGTCTCAGCTGAAGGAAATAATACATTATTTATCGGCTTTATTATATCGGCCCGATAATATTAAAAATGTAAATATATCGGCCCGATAATATTTAAATATATCGGCCGATACCAATATGGTGGCATCGCTATTCAATATTTAATGTATGTTTTAAATAAATGCGTCAAGTATGTTATGACAGCCACCATTTAAAATGTATAAAATAAAAAAAACTGGGAAAAGAAACATAAGAATTTTGACAAGAAATTCAAACTTTTTTTTTTTTTTTATAAACAGCCATATGTGCAATTTAAATGTTTGTACACAAATCAGCCGTTAATTTCAACCTTTAGTAATGTACTGACAGGCTTCACCACATTAGTTGAGAGAGATTGATTTAAACACTAGCGATCTGTGAGGACTCACCGCGGGTGGACGGTGTCTATTGACATCTCGTACAAACTCTTCTTGGCGTCCGTGTCGTAAAGCCTCACCGTGCCGACGCCACTGCCGAGCAACAGCTGCAGGAGTAAAACACCACATAAACCAGTCAAACCAACCAAATACTGTTTTTAGCAACATTCACAGTTTAAAAGTGCAAGCACTGAATCTGAATCTATTCCTCTGGGCATATTCATGAAGAGTGTTGAGATTTACCAGTCTGTCAGGTTTGGCCGCCCACTCCAGAGAGAGCAGCGGAGACTTGGACATGATGGTGGCTTTGGTTTGCATGATGGGATTGAAGACCCAAACCTTCACCACCCCGTCCACATCCAGACTGGCCACTTTTCTGCCGGAGCAGTCCACCCTAAAACACAAACACACAACCGGTGATGCCAATAAAAGCTCATATAGTGAAACTAAAACACAGAAACGCCCACAAGCTCATTAACATATCAACACCAATTCAGTGTTAAGCATCCGAAACTGTATGCAGAGATTAGCCAATCACAACAGAGCTCATTTACATACAGCAATCCTACAGCCAGTGTAATAATTAGAGTCAGCGGAGGATGATTATTACCGGTAGACAGTAAATTATGACCGTTTCCAAGGTCGTGATTGTGTTTAGTCTCCACTAGAACAGTTTTCCAGCTTGAATGTTGATTATTTTCCTCATATTCTCCATTGTTGCGGCTCCTCTCTTCCCAGTCTGTCAGTAACGCTCTGTTTACTTCCTGTCTCTATGGAGCCCCGCCTTCTGAAAAGCACACTGTGCTCTGATTGGTCGGCTGGATCAGTGTGCTGTGATTGGTCGAGCGCTTCGAGTGTGTTTGGGAAATGTCCCGTCCCTTACCATAACCACCAGTTTAACACACTACTATCTAACTCAACCAGGC
This sequence comes from Phoxinus dragarum, assembly GCA_033366665.1. Lineage (NCBI taxonomy): Eukaryota > Metazoa > Chordata > Actinopteri > Cypriniformes > Leuciscidae > Phoxinus > Phoxinus dragarum. The sequence goes on along the minus strand of JARPMJ010007189.1, from coordinate 1,880 downwards.
CCCGCCCCTTTATTCTGCGTATTAATTATTATAATGAGGAATATTGTGACGTGTTCGTTCCCGGAAGAAACTCGAGACTACAATGGAGGCGTTTCAGGAGTTCAGAAATACTGACTATGATATAGAGGAGCACTCTGAACACACACAGCGACATTACACACACACACACACTGATGTACACATGAACATGTGAGAAACCATAATGCGACCCATTTAATGTTGCCTGGCCACACACACCTGCAGTGCATGATGGACGAGTGATGTTCTCCATACTCTTCCTGACTCAGCTTAATAAAGGGCTGCTCCACTCCAGCTCCGCCCACTTCACAGACTCGCGTCTGATTGGTGGAGTCCATCTGATCAGGAAGAGCTTCGGTTTGAGTGTCTGGATCCACATCGGTTTTCTTCTCCAAACTCTGTGGAAATCAAAAATACACACGGAGAAACACGAGATAATGTCAGGGTGATTTCAACTTCATTATACGTGACCCTGGACCACAGAACCAGAGGATCTTTTTTTTTTAAATTAAGATTTATACATCATTTGAAAGCTGAATAAATAAGCTCTGAAATCTGAGGGAGCAAAAAAATCTAAATATTGAGAAAATAAAATTGTCCAAATGAAGTCCTCGATGTTGCTGCATCCACAAAAATAAATGTGATATTTACAGTAAGAAATGTACAAAATATCTCTATGGAACATGATCTTTACTTAATATCCTCATGATTTTTGGCATAAAATAAAAGTGTATAATTTTGACCCATACAATGTATAGTTGGCTATTGCCACAGATATACCCGTGCGGCTCCAGACTGGGTTTGTGATACAAAATTTAATAATAGCAAACCCAGGATGGGTTTAACATCAGTTAACATGAACTGAGAATGAAAACTACTTCTAAAGCATGTGCCTAAATCTTAGTTAATGTTAAACCTTATTGTAAAGTGTTACCAGAAATCTGAGCATTTATAAAGTTAATGTAGTGATTCTCTGGTTTGGTTTGGTTCATGGAACTTTTAAAATCCCCATGGAGAAAATGAATGGGAAAAGTACGTCCCGAACCGAATCCCTTGAATGAGTGAATTAAGTTTTGTTTTTTTCTTCATCCAACTCCTTTTCGAATATGCAATGGACATTGACATTGGCAAAAAAAAAAAAAGTAAATGAATAAAAAAGCCTTTGGCTGTAACTATTGTTAATTATTATTTTTATTTTTTTATGTTTAACTTGATTTGATTTTCTTATCGGATGTTCTTTTTGCATAAAATAAAAATAAAGAGACACGAGACAGAGACGTCTTTGTTTCTCGGACCTGCGCTGAGGGTTTGGACAGCAGCTCTTTTCTCTCCTTCTCGTGGTCATGCACTCTTCTCGTTCGGGGATGACCCGTGGCCAAATCCACCGTCACCGCGGAAACGGCGGCCGTCTTCACGTCTTTGGCGGCGGGCGGATCTTTTGCTTTCACAGACTGAAAATCACAGAGAGGAAAACCTTCAGATTAGCGGAATGACAAAGACATTAGTTGCTAAAGCAACATTTTTAACACTTATACAATAAGGTCCCGTTAGTTAATGCATAAACTAACAATGAGCAATACAGTATATTTATCCATATTTGTTAACATTAGTTAATACAAATACAACTGTTCTGTGTTAGTTTAGCTCCATCTAATAATTATAAACAGACTTTTGATTTTAATCATGTAAATGTTGAACTTGGAGAATTATCAATTCTCTAATAAAAAATTGTTTTTCATTGATAGTACATGTTAACAAATGGAAATAGGGCTGCAAACGATTAATCGCATCCAAAATAAAAGTTTGTGTTTACATAATATATGTGCGTGTATTGTGTACAATTATTTTGTATATATAAATAC